>OY740792.1:3566711-3667372 GCA_963514005.1 Raja brachyura | reverse complement strand
CATTGTTGGCCGGTGTGGGCAAGTTGGGCCGAAGGGCCTGTTTCCACACTGTATCAGTCTGTGACTATGGAAGGACTCTGAGATGAGTTTGATCGGTTGTATTGGGTGGAGGGGTGGGGGAGAGGGGACTGGGGTGTGCGGGGGGGGGGGGGGGGGGGGGGGAAGGTGGCTTGTGTGGGAATGTGGAATGAAGAGAAAGGGGTCGGGGGATGTGGGGTGAGTGGGGAGCGGATGGGACGTGGGGGGAGGTGAAGGGAAAGAGACAGGTGTCGGGGGTTATGGGGAGAAGGCAGGAGAATGGGGTTAGGAGGGGGAGATGGAGCAGTCATGATTGAATGGCGGAGTAGACTTGATGGGCCAAATGGCCTAATTCTGCTATTCCTTATGACCTTATGACATGGGTTGAGAGGCGAGTGTGCGTGGGTGTGTAAGTGTGAGTGCACGTGAGATACAGAGAGAGTGCGTGTGTGTAAGTGTGGATGTGAATGCAAGTGTGTGGTTCTCTATGTGAGAGTGGGTGTGTGTGTGCATGAGAGGTAGTGTGTGAGTTTGAGAGCCCCCTGTGTGAGAGTGCACGTTGTGTTTCTGTGTGAGTCAGTGTGTGTATGTTTTTGTTTGAGAGTGTGTGTGTGTGAGTGTGAGCTGCAGGCCTGGACTATCTCGGTGTTTTAGACGTCTGGTGTCCCAGTGGCTTCAGGTGTTGGGAATGATGGTCCGTGTGTGCTAATGATAGGACAGGCAAGCTCCTCTGTATTATACACTTGCACCCCCACCCCCATGCTCGACATACATGCACACGCATGCACATACGCATGCACACACACACAGAGACGCTCACACACACACGTACACACAGAGACACTCACATACACACACACACCCAGGCACAGGGGTACACAGACATATAGGCGCACAATGGCACACCAGACACACACAGATACATGCACAAAGATACTGACACACTTACGTACTGACACACTCATGCACTGAGTCACTCACATACTGGCACACCCATGCACACAGATAATGACACACACGCACACGCACTGAATCGCATGCACACAGCCACACACACTCACGCACGCGCACACACACACACACACAGACACACTGAATCGCATGCACACAGCCACACACACTCACGCACGCACACACACACACACACACTGAATCGCATGCACACAGCCACACGCACGCACACACACATTCACGCACACACATGCGCACACACACACACACACACACACACACATGCGCACACACACACTCACACACACACAGAGCTAGTGTGGGTCAGCCCCCTCCACAACTGCCTGCTCCATGCCAGCAGATTGGCAGACAGCAGGAGGCTGGTTTGGAACAGATATCAGCCTGATGTAAATGGCTGGCGCTTGGTGCGTATTCCCACAGGAGGAGGGTGAGAGGGGGAGGAGGTGAGAGCGAGGGAGAGAAACCGTTTGATTAAGCTCACACCGGCGTTGCAACAGAAACAGTGAAATATATATCCTTTGAAACATGCGCTGCCGCCACTGCTGCTCTGCGCTCGGCCCCTGAGCCACGGAGACCGGTCGAAGGGGCGAGCAGCCACAATTACATGCCTTGCTCGACATCTTTCCGAATTATTCTCGCGACGTCTTTTCTTTTTTCTTCTTCCTCTTTCCCGCCCCTCTCTGGGAAGCGGAGCGGCCATTGCCAGCCAGGCGCCGCTGTGCGCGCTGTTTAATGCACAGAGCGACGTGCAGGCGGCAAGGCAGAGCATGCAGCGGGCTGGGCTGCTTCGCTATGCGGTATTTCGGCAGGTGAATGTGTGCGTGTGAGTGAGTGCGTGTGAGTGTGTGTGTGTGTGTGTGCTCTGCACGGCTGCAGACCCAAGCAAGTTGCCAACGTGTTCGGCAGGCTTTATTTTCCACAGCATCATTTCTTCAACCGAGACGCAGGGAGGGCGGTGAGGAAGGGGATCGGGACAAAGAGAAATCATTTGTCAGCTCATATCCCTTCCTCCGTGTGCGTGTGTGTTATATTAATGTGTCTAGGTTTGTATGTGTATTTACGTATCTCTCTTTTACTGTCTACCTCTCTGTGTCTCCGTGTGTGTGTGTATGTTTCTATATATCTAGTGTCTGTATGTGTGTGCGCTCGTATTTATATGGATGTACGTGTCCATATATCTGTGTGTCTGCCAGTTGTTCTGCCTCTGTGTGTTGTATATATATATATATATATCTACCTGTCTGTGTGTGTGTCTGCCACTTTGTACTGTGTGTGTGTATGTGATTCTATCTATGTGTTTATATATGTGTTTGCCCAACTGCATGTCTGCCGCTTTGTATCTCTGCATTTTTCTACCTTTGTGTCTGGTGTGTGTGTGTGTGTCTGTTTGTGTACATATCAATGTGTCTGCCTGCATCTTTGTGTGTCTGTATGTTTCTGTGCTTGTGTGTGTGTGTGTGTGTGTGTGTGTGTGTGTGTGTATATGTGTGTGTATATATGTGTGTGTGTGTATATGTGTGTGTGTGTGTGTATATATATATGTGTGTGTGTGTGTATCCCTGTGTGTGTGTGTATATATATATATATATATGTGTGTGTGTGTATCCCTGTGTGTGTGTGTGTGTGTGTGTGTGTATATGTGTGTCTGTGTGTGTGTATATGTGTGTGTGTGGTAGACGCAAAATGCTGGAGTAACTCAGCGGGTGAGGCAGCATCTCTGGAGAGAAGGAACGGGCGATGTTTCGGGTCGAGACCCTTCTTCAGTGTGTATATGTGTGTGTGTGCGTGTGTGTATATGTGTCTGTATGTGTGTGCACTTGCATTTACATCAATGCGTGTTCGTCTGTCCAAATGTGTGTGTGTGCCAGTGTGTGTGTTGCTACTTTTCGGTACATGCATACGTGTGTCTACTGGCCTGTGTGCGTGTGTGTCTGTGTGTGCGTGTATGTCTATGTGTGTTTCTGTGTGTGTGTCTATGTGTGTGTCTGTGGCTTTTCTTCATGTGTGTGTATTATCTCAATGTCGAAGAGAAAAGATGCAGCCAGTATTGATCTGTAATGCATTGGCAGACAGACTAATGATTTGACAAAGGCAGGCGCGATTCCCAAGGGTTGGCTTTTAGCTGCCATACTGCAGAGAAACAGGCAGTCTGTCTGCCTGCCTCTGGCTGGCTCGCTCTCTCCCCGAATCGTGGCACAAACTCACAGCTCACTCCCGCAGTATTGTGCCACCACAGTTCCTGTGTGCTGCCGGCTGGCCTTTGGAGAGAAGCTGTAAGCAAATTATCTCAAAAGGGGGTAGCTAAGTTTCAGGTGAGGAGGTGCAGGCATGTGTGCGCGGGTGTGTGCGTGGTTGCAGGTGTGCGTTTGCATCTGTGTCAACTCCTTAGCTTTTGCAAATGCACGTGCATGTGTGCGTGCGTGTACAGGTGTGCGCGTGTGTGCAAGCGAGTGAGTGTTTTTTTGTGCCTGTGCATGCGTGGGTGCGTCCTTGTAATTGTGAGCGAGCGTGTGTATAGTTGTGTGCATGCATGCACTAATGCATATTTGCGATTGCATGCACGTGTGGGTGCAACTGTGTGTGAACACTCATACCTTTCTGTCCATGTGTGCATGTGTGTGTATGTATGCCGGCATGTGTGCACGTGTGTGTGTATGTATGCCTGCATGTGTGTGTTTGCGCATGTGTGCATGCATGCGTGTGTGTGTATACGCAGGTGTGTTTACGTGTGCATGCACGCGTGTAACTGTAGCTGGTTGGCTTGCGGTTGTCCATTGACCTGTACGCGGTGGTGCCGACGTACTAGAGTGTGTGCGGGCGGGTTGGCGGGCGAGGACAATATCACCCCTGTCCCTCCCAACCCCCGTCACCAAGACAACGGACACTGCCCATCCCCCAGAGGGGGTGACGAATCACAAGGAAAGCGAGCGGTGGTCTGGAGGTACCACTGCTCGGGAAACATGTTCCCGATGTTGGGGGAGTCCAGAACAAGGGGCCACAGGTTAAGTCGTATGCTGATAGAATGGAGCGGCTGGGCATGTGTACTCTGTAGTTTAGAAGGATGAGAGGGGATCTTATTGAAACATAAGATTATTAAGGGTTTGGACACGCTAGAGGCAAGAAACATGTTCCCAACGTTGGGGGAGTCCAGAACCAGGGGCCACAGTTTAAGAATAAGGAGTAAGCCGTTTAGAACGGAGACGAGGAAACACTTTTTCTCACAGAGAGTTGTGAGTCTGTGGAATTCTCTGCCTCAGAGGGCGGTGGAGGCCGGTTCTCTGGATACTTTCAAGAGAGAGCTAGATAGGGCTCTTAAAGATAGCGGAGTCAGGGGATATGGGGAGAAGGCAGGAACGGGGTATTGATTGGGGATGATCAGCCATGATCACATTGAATGGCGGTGCTGGCTCAAAGGGCCGAATGGCCTACTTCTGCATCTATTGTCTATTGTACCGGGGACCCAGTCACTGAACATGTTCCCGACGTTCTCTGTTCTCTGCCACAGAGGGTAGTTGAGGCCAGTTCATTGGCTATATTTAAGAGGGAGTTAGATGTGGCTCTTGTGGCTAAGGGGATCAGAGGGTATGGAGAAGAAGGCAGGTACGGGATACTGAGTTGGATGATCAGCCATGATCATATTGAAATGCGGTGCAGGCTCGAAGGGCCGAATGGCCTACTCCTGCATCTAATTTCTATGTTTCTATGAACATCTAATCAATGGGGGACACAGTGAGGGAAATCCAAGAGTCCCTGGCCAGAAGCAGCAGAGTTGTGGCCCATGTTATGGCCCTGTCCCACGGTACGAGTTCATTCCAAGAGTTAAAAAAATCTCCCGAGTTAAAAAAAAATCAAACTCGTGGTAAGCACGGAGAATGGACGTAGCGGGTACGTCAGAGCTCGGGGGCGTCTCTTAACGGCTCGTAACGCTAACACAGGTACTCGGGAAGACTCGCTAACGGCAGGTAAGCATGGGAAGACTGGTGAAGATTTTTCAACATGTTGAAAAATGTCCACGAGAGCCCTGAGTTACGACGAGCGGACATTACCATAAATCTCCGAGTTCGAATCAGGGCAAACTCGGGAGAGCTCTTGGAATGAACTCGTACAGTGGGACAGGGGTTTATACCTGCAGGAGACCCACGCTGGCCTTTTAACTCCTGTGTTATTGATTACATTTTAAAATCTAGACGTCCTTGCCATCCAGGGCTTGTGGGGTTGGGAAGTGAGGGAGAGGGGGGCATCAATTATATAACGGGAATGTTGGAAGGGGATGGAGCAGGAAGACGTTATTTAGGGGAAGGGTGGGTTAGGGGTGGTGGTGGAGTGGGAAGGTTCAGCAGGTATAGGGGGAAGGGCTAGGAAGAAGGATAGCCGGAGATAATGGATTGGATTTATGGTGAATGGGCCAAATGCAGGTATTTGGGACCAGCTTAGACAGGGCATCTTGGCCGGCTTGGACTAGTTGGGCGGACGGGCCTGTTTCTGTGCTCAGTTTAGTTGAGAGGTACAGCATGGAGACAGGCCATTCGGCCCACCGAGTCCGTGCCGACCAGCGATCGCTCGCGTACATCAGTTCTATCCAACACCGTGGGGACAATTTACAGATTAACCTACAAACCCGCACGCCCTTGGAGCGTGGGAGGAAACCGGAGCACACGGAGAAAACCCACGAGGTCACGGGGAGAACGTACAAACTCCACGCATACGGGATCGAACCCGGGTCTCCGGGGCTGTGAACCAGCAACTCTACAGCAGCGCCACCATGCCGCCTCTGGCTGTCGATTCTCCAAGGGGTTTTGGGGCGGTGCAGGAAAGGCGAGGAGATAACAGGTTACAGTGAGAGAAACAGGGAATATTGTGGGCAGTTTTGGGCCCCATATCTGAGCAAGGATGTGCCGGCTCTGGAGAGGGTCCAGAGGAGGTTTACAAGAACGATCCCAGGAATGAGTGGGTTAACCTATGATGAGCGTTTGTCGGCACTGGGCCTGCACTCGCTGGAATTTAGAAGGTTGAGGGGGGAACTCATTGAAACGTACAGAATAGTGAAAGGCCTGGATAGAGTGGATGTGGAGAGGATGTTTCCACTAGTGGGAGAGTCCAGGACCAGAGGCTCAGAATTAAAGGACGTTCTTTTAGGAAGGAGATGAGGAGGAATTTATTTAGTCAGAGGGAGGTGAATCTGTGGAATTCTTTGCCACTGAAGGCTGTGGAGGCCAAGTCAGTGGCTATTTTTAGGGCAGAGATTTTAGATTGGTACGGGTGTCGGGTTATGGGGAGAAGACAGGGAAATTGGTTTGGGAGGGAGAGATAGATAAGCCATGATTGACTGGCGGAGTAGACTTGATGGACCGAATGGCCTAATCCTGCTCCTAGAAACATAGAAAATAGGTGCAGGAGGAGGCCATTCGGCCCTTCAAGCCAGCGCCGCCATTCATTGTGATCATGGCTGATCGTCCCCAATCAATAACCCGTGCCTTCCTTCTCCCCTATATCCCCTGACTCCACTAGCCCCTAGAGCTCTATCTAACTCTCTTAAATCCATCCAGTGATTTGGCCTCCACTGCCCTCTGTGGCAGGGAATTCCACAAATTCACAACTCTCTGGGTGAAAAAGTTTTTTATCTCACCTCAGTCTTAAATGGCCTCCCCTTTATTCTAAGACTGTGGCCCCTGCTTCTGGACTCGCCCAACATTGGGAACATTTCTCCTGCATCTAGCTTTTGTCCAGTTCTTTTATAATTTTATATGTTTCTATAAGACCCCCCCCTCATCCTTCTAAACTCCAGTGAATATCAAGCCTAGTCTTCTCAATCTTTCCTCATATGACAGTCCCGCCATCCCAGGGATCAATCTGGTGAACCTACGCTGCACAGTTCAGTTCTTTGCTGTTAACGTCTGTCTAGCACGGTGCGGAGGGTGGGGGGGTTAAGAAGATTGCCTCTGTGCAGAGGTACCATGTGCACCGTGGACCACAGCACGATTGTGGATCTTCTCCCAGTCCCTGAGACCCTAACTTGTGAGTCCGTCCACATTCAAATATCACAAGTTTGGTTCTTGGGATCTGGGCGAAGGTCCTTCGCCGCCTCAACCGGCCAACGAGCCCACCCCGACCCGACGTTGAACAACCCGACATGCCGGCCTGGAGAAGGGGGTCCCGACCCGAAGAGTCACCCGTTCCTTCTCTCCAGAGATGCTGCCCGTCCCGCTGAGTTACTCCAGCGTTCTGCGCCTCTCTGAGGAGCTACGAGCGGTGTGAAGACTCCGCGCCAACAGCAGCCCACGGGCCCATTTGGCGAGATGTTAATCCGCCCCCTCGGTCGATGGGATTCATTGCCACAGACGGTGGCGGAGGCCATATCTCCGGACCAAAGAAGCAGATGCTGGTTTACACCAAAGATAAGACACAAAGTGCTGGAGTAACTCAGCAGCGTCAGGCAGCATCTCCGGAGAAAAAGGAATCGGTGTAGCAACGTTACAACATTTTGAGATTTAAAAAATCAAGTCTGCAATTTATCCCATCAGATAAAGCACAAAAATAAGTTTAATTTGACAATTTAATTCACTTTCATATCTTCAGTATTAAAAAAGTTATGGCCATTTTCATACTCAGAAAACAGCATCTTGTTCCCCATTGCTTTTCCATTGTCTTAACACAAAAGCTTTGATCTATGACAGTCAATAGCCCATAACTTTCTTAAAAATTAAGAGAACTGAATGAAATTTTCAGTTATTATAGATTGAAGCATTCTGAAACAAATGTGAAACAATATTACTTGGATGACCTGAAATTAAAGCATATAATTAGTTAGTTACCTAATTGTAGCTAATTACAAAATTCAATTACTAGATCTAAACATCTATCCATTTCTTAAGAAAAGGTTAACATTTTTAAATAGCCTAAGTGTCCAAATAACATTTGCACAAGAATTCACAATATAACTTGATTTTTAAATCTCGTTGTCATTAATTTGGAAGGAATGGAAGGAATTTAGTGTTTAATTCCCGTAAATTAATGGCCATTTAAATCATCTTGCGAGTGGGTTTTTATGGAACGCGATTGTTTGGAACGTTGCATTTGCGGTGAATTTAAACCCCATATCGGCAAGAAAAATACTGCCGGTTCGTATATGGGGCCTAAGTCACCTTTACGCAACATGAAATTTTGATTAAAGGCATCAAAAGAAGCAAGTTTATATGAAAAAATAAACGGTGTCCCGTACGTGAGATCCGTCCCGTTGTCGGCTTTAGAAGACGCTTTTTAATTTACTCCTGCTATTAAATTATCCAGCGTAGTTTAAAAAAAAATTCAGAGAACGTATGTCGGAGCGATTTTTCTTCAGCAACTAAACAGCCTGACAAAGATCGATTTGAACAGGCTGGAGAAAACGGTATTTTAAACCCGCCCCCCTCTCAAAGGAGCCAAAGTCGCGCACACGGGCAGTGGCAGAACTGCAGCGCCACTGAAGGTAAGTTTTGTAACATACCTAATTGGTGACGCTATTCGGATATCATTCTGTGTCCATTTGGTCATAACCCTCAGAATAAAAGGACGTAACCTTTAGGATGGAGATGTGTTTGGTCAGAGGGTGGTGAATCTGTGGAATTCATTGCCGCAGATGGCTGTGGAGGCCAAGTGGAGGTGTTTGTAAAGCAGAAATTGATAGATTCTTGTTTAAGAAGGAACAGCAGATGCTGGAAAATCGAAGGTAGACAAAAGTGCTGGAGAAACTCAGCGGTTGCGGCAGCATCTATGGAGCGAAGGAAATAGGCGACGTTTCGGGATGAGATGTCGCCTATTTCCTTCGCCCCATAGATGCTGCTGCACCCGCTGAGTTTCTCCAGCACTTTTGTCTACCATGGATAGATTCTTGCTCAGTACGGGTGTCAGGGGTTATGGGGAGAAGGCAGGAAAATGGGGTTGGGAGGGAGAGATAGATCTGCCATGATCGGAATGGCGGAGTAGATTCGATCGGCCCAATGGCCCAATTCTGCTCCCTTGACTTATGAACCTATGAGCCATTTGTTGTCAGAGCAGCCTTGTAGAAATCCTGGCAGCCGCATTCTAACGTTGGGGTTGGTAGCGGTTTCTGGTGTGCGGAAGGTGAGGTCAGAGGTCACAAATGTTTGGCCTCGACCTTTAACCTCCCGAACATGTCCTCCGTCGGGTCACGTCCCTGTGAAGCCATCACGGAAGGTGTTTAGCTTATTATTGTCACGTGTACCGAGGTACGGTGGAAAAATTATTGTTGCGTGCAGACCTTATCGCCCGTACGGAAGAATATAAAATTATGAGATGCGTAGATAAGGTCATAAGAGATAGGAGCAGAATTAGGCCATTCGGCCCATCAAGTCTACTCCGCCATTCAATCATGGCTGCTCTATCTCTTCCTCCTAACCCCATTCTCCTGCCCTCTCCCCATAACCTCTGACACCTGCACTAGTCAGGAATCTATCTATCTCTGCCTTAAAAAAAAATCCACTGACTTGGCCTCCACAGCCTTCTGTGGCAATTAATTCCACAGATTCATCACCCTCTGACTAATGGCCCTGACCCACGGTGCGAGTTCATTCCAAGAGCTCTCCCGAGTTTAAAAGAAAATCAAACTCGTGGTAAGCACGGAGAATGAACGTAGCGGGAACGCCGGAGCTCGGGGACGTCTCATAGAACATAGAAACATGGAAAAATTGAAATTAGGTGCAGGAGTAGGCCATTCGGCCCTTCGAGCCTGCACCGCCATTCAATATGATCATGGCTGATCATCCAACTCAGTATCCCGTACCCGCCTTCTCTCCATACCCTCTGATCCCTTTAGCCACAAGGGCCACATCTAACTCCCTCTTAAATATAGCCAATGAACTGGCCTCAACTACCCTCTGGCAGAGAGTTCCAGAGACCCACCACTCTCTGTGTGAAAAAAGTCCTTCTCATCTCGGTCCTAAAGGATTTCCCCCTTATCCTTAAGCTGTGACCCCTTGTCCTGGACCTCCCCAACATCGGGAACAATCTTCCTGCATCAAGCCTGTCCAACCCCTTAAGAATTTTGTAAGTTTCTATAAGATCCCCTCTCAATCTCCTAAATTCTAGAGAGTATAAACCGAGTCTATGCAGTCTTTGTTCATAAGACAGTCCTGACATCCCAGGAATCAGTCTGGTGAACCTTCTCTGCACTCCCTCTATGGCAATAATGTCCTCCCTCAGATTTGGAGACCAAAACTGTACGCAATACTCCAGGTGTGGTCTCACCAAGACCCTATACAACTGAAGTAGAACCTCCCTGCTCCTATACTCAAATCCTTTTGCTATGAAAGCTAACATACCATTTGCTTTCTTCACTGCCTGCTGCACCTGCATGCCTACTTTCTGCATGTAGGCATGCACCTGCATCCCTACATGCCTCTCTTAGCGGCTCGTGACGCTAACGGCAGGTACTCGGGAAGACGCGCTCACGGCAGGTAAGCACGGGAAGACTGGTGAAGATTTTTCAACATGTTGAAAAATGTCCACGAGAGCCCCGAGTACCGACGAGTGGCCATTACCGTAAATCTCCGAGTTTCGAATCAGGGCAAACTCGGGAGAGAGAGCTCTTGGAATGAACTCGTACCGTGGGACAGGGCTTTAAAGAGGTTAGGAGGGCTGTGGAGGCCCGAGACATTGTTATCCACTGACTTTGTTTAAGGTAGACAATCAGGGTGTCAATCATTTGGCCCATCAGGTCTACTCAAACATGGCTTATCTATCTTTCCCTCCTAACCCCATTCTCCTGCCAGCTGCCCATATCCCCTGACACCTGTCGGCCAAAAGGACTTTCTTGCTATTGAGGGAGTGCAGCGTAGGTTCACCAGGTTAATTCCCGGGATGGCGGGACTGTCGTATGCTGAGAGAATGGAGTGTCTAACTTGTACACTCTGGAGTTTAGAAGAATGAGAGATCTTATTGAAACATATAAGATTATTAAGGGCTTGGACACGCTAGAGGCAGGAAACATGTTCCCGACGTTGGGGGAGTCCAGAACCAGGGACCACACAGTTTAAGAATAAGGGGTAAGCCATTTAGAATGGAGACGAGGAAACACTTTTTCACACAGAGAGTGGTGAGTCTGTGGAATTCTCTGCCCCAGAGGGCGGTGGAGGCCGGTTCTCTGGATGCTTTCAAGAGAGAGCTAGATAGGGCTCTTAAAGATAGCGGAGTCAGGGGATATGGGGAGAAGGCAGGAATGGAATACTGATTGGGGATGATCAGCTATGATCACAGTGAATGGCGGTGCTGGCTCGAAGGGCCGAATGGCCTACTCCTGCACCTTTTGTCTATTGTCCAAGTTCTTCTGCTGGACTTCTAAGTTGAGGCCTGCAATGGTTGAAGACTCTCTTAAATGTAATGATTGAAAAGTCTTCATCTGCAAAGTGATCGAGGACCTGTGCTGACGAGAATAGTACGGCCGTCCACATTGTACAGATACATTTTATAACCAAGCCACCCCGTGCATTTCTAGAGCCACTGAAGCGTTGGAAGCTTGCAGCCATTCCCCGCACAGCAGCAGGGCCCCACATCCACCACTGTTGATGCGATCAATCTGATCTTTGTCAGATACACCCAGAGAGGTATAAGGACCACTTCCTTGCTCTTCTTCAAAGCAGTGCAATGAGGTTTTATGAGTCTACAGGCCCTTAGGAGCAGAATTAGGCCATTCGGCCCATCAAGTCTACTTGGCCATTCAATCATGGCTGGTCTATCTATCTCTCCCTCGCAACCCCATTCTCCTGCCTTCTCCCCGTAACCCCCGACTAGAACTGGGCACCTGTAGATGAGGAAAGCCCCCTCCCACCACACACCCCAGGGCAGGAACAGCATGGGTTGTATACACGAGTGACGGTTCAGTTCCTGCCTCACAGCGCCAGAGACAATGGTTCAATCCCCAATACAGGCCCTGTCTGTACGCAGCGCGCACGTTCTCCCCGTTATCTGCGTGGGTTTTCTCCGAGATCTCCGGTTTCCTCCCACACTCCAAGGGCGTGCAGGTTCGCACGGTTAATTGGCTTGGTGCACGTGTAAATTGTCCCTGGTGCGTGTTCGGATAGTGTTAGTGTGCGGGGATCGCTGGCCGGCGTGGAATTGTTGGGCCAAAGGGCCTGTTTCCACGCTGTAACTCTAAAACTGAAAAAAACGACAGTGTCCCATCACATTCCTTGGCTAACATCAAACACGTGCAAACCAAAACCGCCCAGAGAGAAGGGGAGGAGAAAGATATTGAGGTTGGACGAGCAGCCAGGATTGAAGAGCAAAACTGTGTCAGTAAGGTCACAACACGGGGAGATGAAATGGGGGAGAGAAGGTGAGGTTTAGGTCAAGGCAGATTAGAGAGAGGGAAGGATGAAGCCCTGTGAGAAGATTAGAGAAGAGAAAGAAGGGTTTCAAGGATGAGCAGGGATTGCATGGGATGAGAAGGGATTCAAAGCTAAGGATGAGGCTGTACTTCCTGCAGCAGCTGAGGAAGCACAATCTGCCACAGGCAATGATGGTCCAATTCTACACGGCCATCGTAGAGTCTGTCCTCACCTTCTCCATCATGGTCTGGTTTGGCTCAGCCACCAAGCACGACACCCGGAGGCTGCAGCGAATCGTCCGATCAGCAGAGAAGGTTATTGGCTGCAACCTTCCCTCCATTGATGAACTGTACACTGCAAGGGCCAGGAAGCGAGCGGGCACGATCATCTCTGACCCCTCTCACCCTGGCCACAAACTCTTTGAATCACTTCCCTCTGGAAGGCGACTCCGGACTGTCAAAGCTGCCACAGGCAGACATAAAAACTGATTTTTTTCCACGAGTAGTAGCACTGGGGGCTCGTGGAATCAGGGGATATGGGGAGAAGGCAGGCACGGGTGATTGATTGGTGGCGATCAGCCATGATCACAATGAATGGCGGTGCTGACTCGAAGGGCTGAATGGCCTCCTGCACCTATTTTCTATTGTTACTAAATAACCAAAAATGTGTAGCCTCCTTTTGCTCTGGTATTTTATTTAATTCACTTATTTAATCAATAATGTTTTATGTGTCATCCGTAACTGTCACTGTATGTCATGTTGTCACTTGCGGGCGGAGCACCAAGGCAAATTCCTTGTATGTGAATACTTGGCCAATAAACTTTTTCATTCATTCATGAGATTCTTAAAAGCCACGGTGTGGCCAGACGTCTCGGAGACGATGGGTGATTGTATTTTTCGGTTCATCGCCTCCCCCCTAAAATCCATTCCTTTGTGTCTACCATATTGGGTGATGGTCATCGCCCACTGACCATCTTGCTGCCGTCTTGTGATCCATCGCCCTGGGGAAATCAGCAGACAAGCGGGAAATAAAAGGATTAAGGGAAAGGGTGAAGGCAAGAAATGAAGTGTGGGGAGAGACTGGAGTTCCTGGTTCAGTTCAGTTGCTGGTTTGACTGAAGATAGACACAAAAACCCTTGGATGGTGTGGATGTGGAGAGGATGTTTCCACTAGTGGGAGAGTCTAGGACGGTCTTTTAGGAAGGAGATGAGGAGGAATTTCTTTAGTCAGAGGGTGGAGAATCTGGAATTCATTGCCACAGAAGGCATTGGAGGCCAATAGACAATAGGTGAGGAGTAGGCCATTCGGCCCTTCGAGCCAGCACCGCCATTCAATGTGATCATGGCTGATCCTCCGACGCAAAAAGATAACAACACAAAACGCTGGAGTAACTCAGTGGGACGGGTCGCACCTCTGGAGGGAAGGAATGGGCGACGTCTCGGGTCGTGAAGAAGGGGCTCGGAAGGCTAGGATAGAGTGGATGTGGGGAGGATGTTTCCACTAGTGGGAGAGTCTAGGACCAGAGGGCACAGCCTCAGAATTAAAGGATGTTACATTAGGAAGGAGATGAGGAGAAAAGTCTTTAGTCAGAGCGTGTTAAATTTGCGGAATTCTTCGCGACAGAGGGCTGTGGAAACCATGTCAGTGGATATATTTAAGGCAGAGATAATAGACAATAGACAATGGAGGAGGAGGCCATTCGGCCCTTCGAGCCAGCACCGCCATTCAATGTGATCATGGCTGATCATCCCCAATCAGTACCCCGTTCCTGCCTTCTCCCCATATCCCCTGACTCCACTATCTTTAAGAGCCCAATCTATCTCTCTCTTGAAAGCATCCAGAGAACCAGCCTCCACCGCCCTCTGAGACAGAGAATTCCACGCTCACGAAGGGTCTCGACCCGAAACGTCGCCTATCTCCTTCGCTCCTTAGATGCTGCTGCACCCGCTGAGTTTCTCCAGCTTTTTGTGTAACTATCTGTGAGAAAAAGTGTTTCCTCGCCTCCGTACTAAATGGCTTACTCCTTATTCTTAAACTGTGTGGCCCCTGGTTCTGGACTCCCCCAACATCGGGAACATATTTCCTGCCTCTAGCGTGTCCAAGCCCTTAATAATCTTGTATGTTTCAATGAGATCCCCTCTCATCCTTCTAAACTCCAGAGTGTTTAGTCAGTGGATATTTTTACAGCAGAGATAGATAGATTCTTGATTAGTACAGGGTGTCAGGGGTTATGGGGAGAAGGCGGGAGAATGGGGTGAGGCGGGAGAGATAGATCAGCCATGATTGAATGGCGGCGGAGGAGACTTGATGGGCCGAATGGCCTGATTCTGCTCCTATGACTTATGACCTAAAAAGCTGGAGTAACTCAGCGGGTCCGGCAGCATTGCTGAAAAAGGAAAGAAAATGGTTAATAGATCTTGCGTACTGAACACGGCCGTTTGCTCTCTCTCCCTCGCTCTCTCTCTCTCTCGGCCCTTGTTGGGAAGCAGCGATGCTCCTTTAGTAACCACCTTAACGCTCGATAAAGGATCAGACAGGCACGCCACACTCAGCAGAAAAAAACCTTAGCAAGAACAAAAGACCAAGGAAGATTAATGGGTTGGCCATCTCAAGCCATTTGTTCCATATTTCTTAAAAATATGTATGTCACGCAATTTTATTTGAACAAAATTTATTTCTGTGCCTCGAGAGGAATTGGGTGTGAGAAACGGCGATATGCCCCCTCCTCTGTCTCCCTCCCTCTCCTCTATCTCCCTCCCTCAGTTCCTCCCACACGTCCCAGACCAGAGAGACAAATTGGCCAAATCAAATTGCTTCCAGGCTCAGCAGCAATTTTACTTTTGTCTGAATTTGGAGGATATCCGTTATGGGAAGACGCATTAAAGGATCCCAAGTCGTCACCGCGGGAGAGAGGGGGAGGGAGGGAGGGAATTTGGGGGGGAGAGGTGAGGAGAGGAGAGGAGAGGGGGGAGATGGAGAGAGGAGAAGAGGGGGGGAGTGGGGGAAGAGGAGAGGGGGGAGCGGGGGGAGAGGATAGGAGAGATGGAGAGAGTTGAGTGGGGGAGAGGAGAGGCAGGGGGGAGAGATGATGTGGGGGAGAGGAGAGGCAGGGGGGGAGAGGAGAGGGGGAGATGGAGAGAGTTGAGGAGGGAGGGGGAGAGAAGGAAGAGAGAGTGGGCAGAGGTCGTGTCGGAGAGGGGAGATGAAGAGGAGAGGGGGAAGAGGGGTGAGGAGAGGTGGGGGAAGAGAGGGGAGAGGAGAGCGTGCGGGTTGGATTCATAGCCGGGGAGATATTAGCAATTCTATCGTCATTGCTTGCAGGCAAGCCAGACAAATTCATTAGCTGGTGTCTGAGCTATCATCAGAGGCTGTGTCGCAGAGGAAGGGAATATACAAGGGCAGTAACGCACACGCGCACACACACACGCCTCTGAGTGAACATCCAGCGCTCTGATGTTTTTCCCGGCTATTCCCTTTATCCTGACACCGGCCTCAGCTCCGTCTGTCCACAGCTACCGAAGACAGACTCAAAAGGCTGGAGTAACTCAGCGGGACAGGCAGCATCTCTGGAGAGAAGGAATGGGTGACGTTTCGGGCCGAGACCCTTCCTCAGGCAGACTACCATTGTTCGGCAGTGTCAAGATATTTTTAAAATCTTTGATCTGCAGCCTACATTGTCCATAGGTCCCGAAGGTCCAGGAGTAGAATCAGGCCATTCGGCCCATCAAGTCTACTCCGCCATTCAACCATGGCTGATCTATCTATCCCTCCTAACCCCATTATCCTGCCTTCTCCCCATAACCCCTGACACCCGCACTAATCAAGAATCCGTCAATCTCCGCCTTAAAAATATCCACTGACTTGGCCTCCACAGCCGTCCGTGGCAAAGAATTCCACAGATTCACCGCCCTCAGACTGAAGACTAAATAGGTTAGGGAGGTTGAGGAGGCCAAGTCAATGGATATTTTTAAGGTGGAGATTCATAGATTCTAGAATAGTACGGGTGTCAGGGGTTATGGGGAGAAGGCAGGAGAATGGGGTTGGGAGAGAGAGGTAGATCAGCCACAATTAAATGGCGGAGTAGACTTGATGGGCTGAATGGCCTAATTCTCCTAGAACCTATGAACATATAATACTTGGGGGACAGTGGAATCAAGCAGGGCCCTGAGTTTGGACTTTCCTGGTAACTTCTGTATGTCTGGAGCCAGTGGGAATGTTTTTTTGCGTTTGAGTAGATAAGGCCAGACCAAGCCCCATTGGAATGCTAAACAGGGGCCGTTTTGTTTAAAAACTGCACTACCGAGGCATTTTGTTAATTGGGTGAAAGCTTGCTCAGTGTCCTCGCTGGCTTCCAGAGTTGTGCGATAGTTTGCGTGGTGACATTATCAGCATGTGTTTACAGGGAGTAGGCAAGAGACCCCGATACGACGGCCATTCCTTCTGTCTAGCGATGCAGCTGCTGAGTCCTGCTGAGTTACTCCAGCATTCTTGCGTCTACGGTTTAAACCAGCACCTGCAGTTCCTTCTACCTACAAGGGATGCCCTAAGGGCCTGTCCCACCAGCATGCGACTGCATGCGGCAAGAGCGACCTAACGTGGTGGCTTGAGCTGGGCCGGTCCCACTTCGATGGCCGGAGCCGTATGGAGTTGTGCGGGGCTGGTCCCGATATCGCGCGGGGCTCGGAAAAACTGACACTGTTCAAAAATCCCGCGCGGCATTGAGGACGTTCTCGATGTCGTACTCAGCGTCATGACGGCGTACGCCGAGCGTGTGGCGTTGCGCGATGACATCACCGCCCGGCGTGCCGTTGCGTGATGACGTCACCACCAGACGCCGTGCGATGTCCAAATTCACTCGGCCCGCCTCCTGCCCAGCTGATTGGTGAGTATGATGTCGGGACCAGCTCCATACGGCTCCGCGGTTGGAAGTGGGACCGGCCCCGCGAGGCCGTACGTTTGGTCGCGCTCGTCGCATGCTGGTGGGACTGGCCCTTTATGCTTTGACTCACGGTGCTCCACAGGAGTTGCTCACCCTCAGAGTCAGGAACATCAGCTATTGTCTCAGCCTCTCTCAATGGCTCTTTGTTGTCATGCTGGCACTGCACTGTGACACTCTTGCACTTGCCATTTACACAAGGGAACGTGGGTTAGTTTTGTTTATTGTCCCGTGTAGCGAGGTACAGTGAAAAGCTTCTTGTTGCGCGCTAACCAGTCAGCGGAAAGACAACACATGATTACAATCGAGCTATTTACAGTGTATAGATACATGATAAAGGACTAACGTTTACTCATAAGGTCATAAGTGATAGGAGTAGGATTAGGCCATTCAGCCCATCAAGTCTATTCTGCCATTCAATGATGGTTGATCTATCTCTCCCTCCTAATCCCACTCTCCTGCTTTCTGCCCAAAACCTCTGACACCCACACTAATCAATAATCCATCTATCTATCTATATCAGGGGATATGGGGAGATATCAGGGGAACGGGGTACTGATTGGGGATGATCAGCCATGATCACATTGAATGGCGGTGCTGGCTCGAAGGGCTGAATGGCCTCCTCCTCCATTGTCTATTGTCTATTATCTCTGCCTTAAATATATCCACTGACATGGTTTCCACAGCCCTCTGTCGCGAAGAATTCCGCAAATTTAACACGCTCTGACTAAAGACATTTCTCCTCATCTCCTTCCTAATGTAACATCCTTTAATTCTGAGACTGTGCCCTCTGGTCCTAGACTCTCCCACTAGTGGAAACATCCTCCCCACATCCACTCTATCCTAGCCTTCCGAGCCCCTTCTTCACGACCCGAGACGTCGCCCATTCCTTCCCTCCAGAGGTGCGACCCGTCCCACTGAGTTACTCCAGCGTTTTGTGTTGTTATCTTTTTGCGTCGGAGGTTGTTCAGTCGAGGCGGACCAGTGCCAAGATGCACTCAGTCACCTGAGAATTATTAGCGCCACCTACATTAATCACAGCGCTGACATCCGCTGCATCTGCAGAGGCCGGGCTGAACGAAAATCAATTTAATTTACCAATCGGGTAAAATGCTGAATTTAGTTCTGTCTCTCGTTTTGCAGTGGGCCTGGTTGTTGGTTACTTGGTCCACCAAAATATTCCAACTGGAATTTAAATTGGAGGTGGTGAAGGGAGGGGTTCCTCCCCCTCCCCCCCCCCCCCCCAAAACTCCCCCCTCATTTCCTCATCGTTTTGCTTGTGCATCATAATGTTTTTTGCCGTTTTTGGTCGAGTCATAGAGTGATTGTAGAAACAGGCCCTTCGGCCCAACTTGCCCGCACCGGCCATCATGTCCCAGTTACACTAGTCCCACCTGCCTGCGTTTGGTCCATATCCCTCCAAACCTGTTCAATTTTTTTCTGAAACATTGGGATAGTCCCTGCCACAACTACCTCCTCCGGCAGCTTGTTCCATACACCCACCACCCTTTGTGTGAAAAAGTTACCCCTCAGGTTCCTATTAAATCTTTCCCCCTTCACCTTAAGCCTATGTCCTCTGGTCCTCGATTCCCCTACTCTGGGCAAGAGACTCTACCTGATCTATTCCTCTCATGATTTTGTACACCTCTATAAGATCGCCCCTCATCCTCCTGTGCTCCAAGGAATAGAGACCCAACCCATTCAACCTCTCCCTATAGCTCACCCCCTCAAGTCCTGGCAACATCCTCGTAAATCTTCTCTGGACCCTTTCCAGCTTGACAACACCTTTCCTATAACACGGTGCCCAGAACTGAACACAATACTCTAAATGCGGCCTCACCAACGTCTTGTACAACTGCAATATGACCTCCCTACTTCTCCACTAAAGACTCTGATGAAGGCCAATGTGCCAAAAGCATTTTTGACCACCATATCTACCTGCGACTCAACCTTCAAGGAACCATGCACTTCTACTCCTAGATCCCTCTCCCATTAACAATCACCTCCCCAGAAACACGGCAATGTTGACAACTACCTCAGACAGACCTTTGGGCTTGAGTGTACAAAGGTGTATTGAGCATTTGACAGCCTGTACTCGCTGGAGTTTAGAAGGATGAGCGGGGACCCCATTGAAACTTACCGAATAGTGAAAGGCCTGGATAGAGTGGATGTGGAGAGGATGTTTCCACTAGTGGGAGAGTCCAGGGCCTGAGGCCACAGCCTCAGAAATAAAGGACGTTCCCTGAGGAAGTTGAGGAGGAATTTCTTCAGTCAGAGGGTGGTGAATCTGTGGAACTCTTTGCCACAGAAGGCTGTGGAGGCCAAGTCAATGGATATTTTTAAGGCGGAGATAGATAGATTGTTGATTAGTACGGGTGTCAGGGATTCTGGGGAGAAGGCAGGATAATGGGGTTAGGAGGGAGAGATAGATCAGCCATGATTGAATGGCGAAGTAGACGTGATGGGCCGAATGGCCTAATTCTGCTCCTACCACTTCTGGCCTTATCAAACGGTTCATAATATTAATGGTATGTCTCTGTGTTTTTCTTTATCAGTTCAGCTTTAGTCTCATCGAATGGCATGCGTAGCCATAAAAACAATACGCTGCTCCTCTCCAGAAGACAGAGACTGCTGCTGGAGTAGTCTTCACGATGGTGGCATCAACAGGAGATTTCCGCTGGTTTGTTATCCTGTCTCACCCCTCTTAATATCTGCCTCCCTCAATCCCAACCCGCCCATCATTTCACACCAAGGGTGGTGGGTGTGTGGAACGAGCTGCCGGAGGAGGTAGTTGAGGCAGGGACTATCGCAAGGCTTAAGAGAAATTGAGACAAGTACATGGATAGGATATTTTTAGAGTGGAACAGGTAAGATGAGATGAGGACCAAGATGAGAAGGACTTTTTTCACACAGAGACCCGCAGAGAGTGGTGGGTCTCTGGAACTCTCTGCCACAGAGGGTAGTAGAGGCCAGTTCATTGGCTATATTTAAGAGGGAGTTAGATGTGGCCCTTGTGGCTAAAGGGATCAGAGGGTATGGAGAGAAGACAGGTACAGGATACTGAGTTGGATGATCAGCCATGATCATATTGAATGGCGGTGCAGGCTCGAAGGGCCGAATGGCCTATTCCTGCACCTAATTTCTATGTTTCTATGTAAGGGGGGGAAAGATTTAATACATAACTAAGGGGTAACTTTTCACACAGAGGGTGGTGGGTGTATGGAACGAGCTGCCAGAGAAGGTAGTTGTGGCTGGGACTATCCCAACGTTTAAGAAACAGTTAGACAGATACATGGATAGGACAGGTTTAGAGGGATAAGGGCCAAATGCAGGCAGGTGGGACTAGTGTAGATGGGACCTGTTGGTGGGTATGGGCAAGTTGGGCCGAAGGGCCTGTTTCCGTGCTGTGTGACTCTATGTCTCTGCATCATGTGGATTGTGGACTAAATGGCCTGTTGTATCCAGTTATGTTCTAGTGCAGATCTTTACAATATCACTCGGATATTCTGGATTGGATTGGAGGGCATTAGCTATAAAGGACATAAGATCACGACAGAATTAGGCCATTCAGCCCATCTATTCCGCTATTTTGTCCACTCCGCTGCGAAATCTCCTCAAGGAATGTGTGCTTTGAGGAGGTTCTCCTCCCTCTGAAGACTGTTTATCAACCTCCTCTCTCACTTACCCCCCCTAACATTGACTTCTCCAATTTCAGGTAGTCCCTGCTTTCTCCCTCCTTCCCCTCCCCTTCCCCAACTCTCCCACAAGCCCACTGTCTCCACTTCTTCCTTTCTTCCCTCCACCCCCCCCCCCCCCCCCCGACATCAGTCTGAAGATGGGTCTCGACTCGAAACGTCGCCTATTCCTTCTCTCCACAGATACTGCCTCACCCGCTGAGTTTCGCCAGCATTTTTGGCTGCCCACCATTCGATCGATCGTTGATCTGTTTTTCCCTCTCAACCCCATTCTCCCGCCTTCTCCCCGTAACCTTTTACGCTCTTGCCCATCAAAAAAACCACCAATCCCTGCTTGAAAAATCCCCACCCCCATCTGTAGCAATAATCGCACAGTTTCACCACCCGCTGGCTAAAGAAATTCCTCCTCACCTCCATTCTAAGGGTACATCCTTTTATTCTGAGGCTGTGCCCTCTGGTCCTCGACTCTCCCACTGAAAGCAACTCTTCTCCACATCCACTCTATCTCGGCCTTTCATTAGTCGATTGTGAAGAGGTTGGATTACAGCATATTAGCGATGTGGAGAGTAGACACAAAATGCTGGAGTAACTCAGCGGCTGAGGCAGCATCTCTGGAGGGAAGGAATGGGCGACGTTTCGGGTCGAGACCCCTCCAAGTCGGGAGGTTGGACAGACTCGGATTGTTTTCTCTGGAATGCCAGAGGTTGAGGAGGGACAATAGATAATAGGTGCAGGAGTGGGCCATTCGGCCCTTCGAGCCAGCACCGCCATTCAATAGACAATAGGTGCAGGAGTAGGCCATTCGGCCCTTCAAGCCAGCACCGCCATTCAATGTGATCATGGCTGATCATCCACAATCAGTACCCCGTTCCTGCCTTCTCCCCATATGCCCTGACTCCGCTATCTTTAAGAGCCCTATCTAGCTTTGCCTTGAAAGTATCCAGAGAACCGGCCTCCACTGCCCTCTGAGGCAGAGAATTCCACAGACTCACAACCTGATGGAATCAAATTCTGATATAAAATTCTGAGACGCATATACATATATATAGAACCCTTCCCCCAGAGTGAAAATGTCAAAGACTGAATGGGGGTAAGTTTAAAGGAGATGCGTGGGGCATGTTTGTTTACAGAGGGAAATTCAATAGTGGTGTTTAAGAGGCTTTTGAATAGCACATGGACATGCAGGGAATGGAGGGCAGAGGAGATTAGTTTAACTGAGCATCACGTACAGCATGGACGTTGTGGGCCGAATGGCCTGCCCCTGTGCTGTACTGTTCTATGTTCTACAGTTAAAGCTCAGCGAGCTCTCTTTATCACCGTAGGATTCACCATCTCTACTAGGAACTGATTTCATTTCTGTGTCATTCCTAACTGTCACTGTCTGTCGTTGTCACTTCTGGGTGGAGCACCAAGGCAAATTCCTTGTATGTGAATACATGGCCAATGAGCTTATTCATTCATTCTCAATTATCCCTTTTAATCCTTCAGATATTGGTTTGATCTTTTTCCAGTTGTCATTCGATGGTTCCATTATGTTTTCTAATGTATGCCCGTTTATGATCACTGAATAAAGTGTATTTGATATCAATACCTCTCAATGTCTCTGTGTCTCTGTTTACAACTGGTTGTTAGATATCTTCAGGTGTCGCTGACCAGAATGAACCACTGGGGTTTGATGGGAATAGGTTGACCATTGTTAGAGCAAGTTGCATGGGAGGCCCTGTGATGACTTTAGACGCACAGCACAGAAACAGGCCCTTCGGCCCACAGAGTCCACTCCGACCAGCGATCTCCCCGCACGCTAACACTATCCTACACGCACTGGGAGCAATTTACAAATTTATACCGAAGCCAATTAACCTACAAACCTGCATGTCTTTGGACTGTGGGAAGAAACCGGAGCACCCGGTGAAAACTCACGTGGGTCACGGGGAGAACGTGCAAACTCCGTACAGACAGCGCCCGTGGTTAGGATCGAACCCAGGTTTCTGGCGCCACCGTGCTGCGCCACCGTGCCGCCCCTTTGGGAGGCTGGTAGAGCCAATGCCTCACCGCGCCCGAGACCTGGGTTCAATTGTCTTGCGGCCATCAGTGATAGGAGCAGAATTAGGCCATTCGGCCCAGCAAGTCTACTCCACCATTCAATCATGGCTGATCTATCTCATCCTCCTAATGGCCCTGCCCCACTGTACAAGCTCATTCAAGAGCTCTCCCGAGTTTAAAAAAAAATCAAACTCGTAAGCACGGAGAATGTACGTAGCGGGTACGTCGGAGCTCGGGACGTCTCTTAGCGGCTCGTAACGCTAACGGCAGGTACTCGGGAAACGCGGTAAGCTTGGGAAGACATGAAGATTTTTCAACATGTTGAAAAATGTCCACGAGAGCCCCGAGTACCTACAAGCGGCCATTACCGTAAATCTCAGAGTTCGAATCAGGGTAAACTCGGGAGAATTTTTGAATGAACTCGTACAGTGGGACAGGGCCATAACCCCATTCGCATGCATTCTCCCCATAACCCCTGACACCTGAACTAATCAAGAATCTATCTATCTCTGCCTTAAAAACATCCACTGACTTGGCCTCCACAGCCGTCTGTGGCAAAGAGTTCCTCAGAGTCACTGCTCTCTGTCTAAAGACATTCCTCCTCCTCTCATTCCAATAGGAACGTCCTTTACTTCTGAGGCTGTGACCTCTAGTCCTCGACTCTCACTGGTGGAAACATCCTCTCCACATCCACTCTATCCAAGCCCTGTATCCATGATAGAGAAATGTAGACAACTCACATACAGGAAAAGCCTAGGATAGAGTCCACACCGACCATCGATCACCCGTTCACACTAGTTCTATGTGATCCCACTTTCCCATCCGCTCCCTACACCCTGGGAACAATTTCCAGGACAGTTAACCTACAAACCCGCACATCTTTGGGATGTGGGAGGAAACCCACGCGGTCACAGGGAGAACATGCAAACTCCACACGCAGACAATGATTCAGTGGCGTCATTCAATGATACAATAGGTGCAGGAGTAGGCCATTTGGCCCTTCGAGCCAGCACCGCCATTCAACGTGATCATGGCTGATCATCCCCAATCAGTACCCCGTTCCTGCCTTCTCCCCATATCCCCTGACTCCGCTATCTTTAAGAGCCCTATCTAGCTCTCTCTTGAACGTATCCAAAGAACCGGCCTCCACCGCCCTCTGAGGCAGAGAATTCCACAGACTCACAACTCTCTGTGTGAAAAAATGTTTCCACATCTACGTTCTAAATGGCTTACTCCTTATTCTTAAACTGTGGCCCCTGGTTCTGGACTCCCCCAACATCGGGAACATGTTTCCTGCCTCTAGCGTGTCCAAACCCGTAACAATCTTATATGTTCCAATAAGATCGTTTTTAAAAATAGCGGAGTCGGGATATGGGGAGAAGGCAGGAACGGGGTACTGATTGGGGATGATCGGCCATGATCACATTGAATGGCGGTGCTGGCTCGAAGGGCTGAATGGCCTACTCCTGAACCTATTGTCTATTGCCTAAACTCCTGAGTATATAAGCCCAGCCGCTCCATTCTCTCAGCATATGACAGTCCCGCCATCCCGGGAATAAACCTTGTGAACCTACGCTGCACTCCCTCAATAGCAAGAATGTCCTTCCTCAAATGCTTCGATGTCACATGTACCTAGGTGCAGTGAAATTCTTTGCTCTTGCATGCAATCCAGTAAAACCTTACAGCCGACTTGACTGAGTTGCCACGTTTAATGGCAGCGACAAAGGTTACCAAACATTCTTTGAACACCACACTGGGGGTCAGGATGGAACCCGGGTCTCCGGCAAAGCCAGGCACCAGCACCACCCACTGAGCTCTCTCTTTCATGGGTTTAAACCAAGGTCTGCGATCCATTTACAGAATGAGGCTAAACGCAAATTGGAAGGAACAGCACCTCATATTTTGCTTGAGTGGCTTAAAAGCCAGCGGTTTGAACAAGTAGGGTTTTGGACCCGAATCGTCACCTATTCCTTTTCTCCAGAGATGCTGCCTGCACCTCCTCCCTCATCTATTGCATCCACTGCTCTAGGTGTCAGCTGCTCTACATCGGTGAGACCAAGCGCAGGCTTGGCGATCGCTTCGACCAACACCTCCGCTCAGTTCGCAATAACCAACCTGATCTCCCAGCACTTCAACTCCCCCTCCCATTGCGAATCCGACCTCTCTGTCCTAAGCCTCCTCCATGGCCAGAGTGAATCCCACCGCAAATTGGAGGAGCAGCACCTCGTATTTCGCTTGGGCAGTTTACACCCCAGCGGTATGAACATTGACCTCCAATTTCAGGTAGTCCCTGCTTTCTCCCTCCTTCCCCTCCCCTTCCCAGCTCTCCCACAGCCCACGGTCTCTTCCTTTCTTTTTCCCGCCCCTTCCCCCCCCACCCCGACATGAGTCTGAAGAAGGGTCTCGACCCGAAACATCGCCTATTCCTTCGCTCCATAGACGCTGCCTGTCCTGCTGAGTTTCTCCAGCATTTGTGTCTATCTTCGGTAAGAATATTGATTTCTCTAATTTCAAGTAACGTTTTGCATCCCCTCTCTCTCAATTCCTCCCCCGTCCAACTCGTACCAGCTCCAAAGTCGTCTTGTTGAGTCTCATTGTCTGTAACTCGTTTTCACCTAGCCCACAATGGCCTGTCTCCTTTATCAGGGTTACTTTTTTGCACATCTTTCGTTCACTTGTTCTATATCTCTCTACATCGCCGTCTATATCTCCCTTTCCCCTGACTTTCAGTCCGAAGAAGGGTCTCGACCCGAAACGTCACCTAATCCTTTTCTCCAGAGATGCTGTCTGACCCGCTGAGTTGCTCCAGATTTTTGTGTCTATCTTCCGTTGACATCTCTGTTCATTCCAGTTGCTCGCTGGTACCAAGCTAAAAACTGCAAGGAATTTACATCCGGCATTTATACAGGGCGTCCTGCAATAAGGGGGTTGTAGTTGAGGGGACAAACTCATGTGGTAGACTCCACACATCACCTCCTGTCATATTTTGCTTGGGCAGCTTACAACCCAATGGTATCGAATATTGATTCCTCTAATTTCAAGTCACCCCTGCCACCCCTCTCTCTTCGTCTCTCCCCCCACCCTAATCATCCTGCCAGTTTCCCTGATCGTGTCTCTTCGATGTCACCACCTCCACAGCCAACAACGGAGCATTGTGGGCTCCACCTTTCCTTGGCCGGCTCTGATTTATTCTGAACCTTTACATTCCTCCAGTTTCCCCCTCAGTCTGAAGAAGGGTCTCGACCCCTAACATCACCTATCTTTTTTCTCCAGGGTTGCTGCCTGACCCTTTATAACAAGAGGAATCGAATATAGGAGCAAAGAGGTCCTTATGCAGTTGTACAGAGCCCTAGTGAGACCACACCTGGAGAATTGTGTGCAGTTTTGGTCTCCTAATTTGAGGAGACAGTGGGCTGTGGGAGAGCTGGGAAGGGGAGGGGAAGGAGGGAGAAAGCAGGGACTACCTGAAATTGGAGAAGTCAATGTTCATACCGCTGGGGTGTAAACTGCCCAAGGGAAATATGAGGTGCTGCTCCTCCAATTTGCGGTGGGACTCACTCTGGCCATGGAGGAGGCCCAGGACAGAAAGGTCGGATTCGGAATGGGAGGGGGAGTTGAAGTGCTGAGCCACCGGGAGTTCAGTGTTGGGCGAAGCGATCGCCAAGCCTGCGCTTGGTCTCACCGATGTAGAGCAGCTGACACCTAGAGCAGCGGATGCAATAGATGAGGTTGGAGGAGGTGCAGGTGAACCTCTGCCTCACCTGGAAAGACTGATTGGGTCCTTGGATGGAGTTGAGGTGGGAGGTAAAGCGACAAGTGTTGCATTTCCTGTGGTTGTAAATCTGGGGCCCCAGATCTGAGGAAGGATGTGTCGGCCCTGGAGAGGGTCCAGAGGCGGTTTACAAGAATGATCCCAGGAACGAGTGGGTTAACGTATGATGAGCGTTTGTCGGCACTGGGCCTATACTCGCTGGAGTTTAGAAGGATGAGGGGGAACCTCATTGAATCGTACCGAATAAAGAGAGGCTTGGATAGAGTGGATGTGGAGAGGATGTTTCCACTAGTGGGAGAGCCTAGAACCGGAGGTCACAGCCTCAGAATTGAAGGACTTTCCTTTAGGAAGTTGAGGAGGTATTTCTTTAGTCAGAGGGTGGTGAATCTGGAATTATTTGCCACAGAAGGCTTTGGAGGCCAAGTCAATGGATATTTTTAAGGCATATGAGATAAATAGATTCTTGATCAGTACGGGTTTCAGGGGTTATGGGGAGAAGGCAGGAGAATGGGGTTAGGAGGGAGAGATAGATCAGCCGTGATAGAATGGTGGAGTAGACTTGATGGGCCGAATGGCCTAATTCTGCTCCTATCCCTCATGACCTTTGGACTTTCAATGTCTGCTCACAAGGTCATCCAGACTGGGGTGAAGATATGCGATTGTTAAGTAATGTGAGCAAAGCAACTGAGCAAAGTGTTGCTTTAAATACCTTTGAGTTTGAAAAGATTCATGCATATTTATCACTAACACAAGATTACCGCAGGTAACAGCAGTATCGGCAGCTTTCTTGTGATCTCTGGGTGATTTTTATTAAAGAAGCAATGGGAAATCTCCCCATAGTCTGAGATGACTTGT
Source organism: Raja brachyura (assembly GCA_963514005.1). Next base: position 3,639,760 of record OY740792.1, on the reverse strand, counting down.
CTATTCTGCATGTGATAGAATCATATTGCTATTGAGGGAGTGCAGCGTAGGTTTACAAGGTTAATTCAAAGTCAAAGTCAAAGTCAAAAGAGTTTATTGTCATGTGTCCCTGACAGGACAATGAAAATCTTTCTTTGCATAGCACAACAGAACATAGAAGGCATTGACTACAATTATATACGTAAATACACCCATGAATTAATAAATTAATAAAGTGCAAATAACAGATGGAGGGATATTAATGATCAGAGTTCCGAGCCAAGTTTAATAGCCTGATGGCTGTGGGGAAGTAGCTATTCCTAAACCGGGTTGTTGCAGTCTTCAGGCTCCTGTACCTTCTACCCGAAGGTAGCAGGGAGATGAGTGTGTGGCCAGGGTGGTGTGGGTCCTTGATGATGCTGCCAGCCTTTTTGAGGCAGCGACTGTGATAAATCCCCTCGATGGAAGGAAGGTCAGAGCCGATGATGGACTGGGCAGTGTTTACTACTTTTTGTAGTCTTTTCCTCTCCAGGGCACTCAAGTTGCCGAACCAAGCCACAATGCAACCGGTCAGCAAGCTCTCTACTGTGCACCTGTAGAAGTTAGAGAGAGTCCTCCTTGACAGACCGACTCTCCGTAATCTTCTCAGGAAGTAGAGGCGCTGATGAGCTTTCTTAATAATTGCATCTGTGTTCTCGGACCAGGAAAGATCTTCACAGATGTTAATTCCCGGGATGGCGGGACTGTCATATGCTGAGAGAATGGAGCGGCTGGGATTGTACACTCTGGAGTTTAGGATGAGAGGGGATCTTATTGAAACATATAAGATTATTAAGGATTTGGACACGCTAGAGGCAGGAAACATGTTCCCGATGTTGGGGGATTCCAGAACCGGGGGCCACAGTTTAAGAATAAGGAGTAAGCCATTTAGATAGGAGACGAGGAAACACTTTTTCACACAGAGAGTTGTGAGTCTGTGAAATTCTCTGCCTCAGAGGGCGGTGGAGGCTGGTTCTCTGGATTATTTCAAGAGAGAGCTGGATAGGGCTCTTAAAGATAGCGGAGTCAGGGGATATGGGGAGAAGGCAGGAACGGGGTACTGATTGGGGATGATCCGCCATGGTCACATTGAATGGCGGTGCTGGCTCGAAGGGCCGAATGGCCTACTCCTGCATCTATTGTCTATTGTCTAAACAGAAAGGGTGGTGGGTGTATGGAGCTGCTAGAGGAGGTAGTTGAGTCTGGGACTATCCCAACGTTGAAGAAACATGTAGACAGGTACATGGATAGGACAGGTGTAGAGGCATATGGGCCAAATGCAGGCATGTGGAACTTGTGTAGCTGGGGCATGTTGGTAGGTGTGGGCAAGTTGGGCCGAAGGGCCTGTTTCCACACTGTCTCACTCTATGACTAACTCCACGGAAATAGGGACGAGGGAATGCGAGAGATGGGATGATAAACAATAGAAAATAGGTGCAGGAGTAGGCCATTCGGCCCTTCGAGCCAGCACCGCCATTCAATGTGATGGTGCATTATTGTTGGCTAGTATGAACCCAATGGTTCGAACGGTCTCATTGTGTGTCTGAGTAAATAAGCAGAGACGTTTTGAGGTGGGAACCAAGTATAAATGTCCAATTGAGTACAAAAGCGGATAAATGAATCTTTTATATTGAAGTCAAGATCAGCTGAGTGTCACATCGTTGGCTTCAGATCCATTTGTCAATGTTTTCACAGAAGTCGTGAAAAGGCATTTTGACGTTGAACAGGGACAAACCTTCGTGTGGGAGTTTGTGAAGTTCAGGGGCAGTCAGTGGGGTTTCTCACTCACTGCCGCACAGCCAGAAAGACAGGACTGATTGTTCGAACATAATGGAGTCTTTGTGCGGTGGAATGTCCTCTGTTCCTGCAAGGCCCATGCCCTCGCACCAGGGAATGGGCAGCGAACACGCCGACCGGCGGCTTGGTGCTAATAATTTGCCGGGACAGTACTAGTGTACGGGGATGATTACAGGTCGGCGCGGACTCAATAGACAATAGACAACAGGTGCAGGAGTAGGCCATTTGGCCCTTTGAGCCAGCACCGCCATTCAATGTGATCATGGCTGATCATCCCCAATCAGTACCCCGTTCCTGCCTTCTCCCCATATCCCCTGACTCCGCTATCTTTAAGAGCCCTATCCAGCTCTCTCTTGAAAGTATCCAGAGAACCGGCCTCCACCGCCCTCTGAGGCAGAGAATTCCACAGACTCACAACTCTCTGTGAGAAAAAGTGTTTCCTCGTCTCCGTTCTAAGCGGCTTACGCCTTATTCTTAAACTGTGGCTCGATGGGTCACAGAGCCTGATTCCGCACCGTATCACTAACCTAAACTAAACTAAGTGTTTGTATTCTAAAATGATCAGTCTGAAGAAGGTAGATAAAAATGCTGGAGAAACTCAGTGGGTGAGGCAGCATCTATGGAGCGAAGGAATAGGTGACGTTTCGGGTCGAGACCCTTCTTCAGACTGATGTGGAGGTGGGGGTGGGGGGGGGTGAAGAAGAAAGGAAGAGGCGGAGACAGTGGACTGTGGCAGAGCTGGGGAGGGGAGGGGAAGGATGTTTATCTACCCTCGATTTTTCCAGCATCTGCAGTTCCTTCTTAAACAGTCTGAAGAAGGGATAGACACAAAAAGCTGGAGTAGCTCAGCGGGACAGGCAGCATCTCTGGAGAGAAGGAACAGGCTGAAGACCCGAAACATCACCCATTCCTTCTCTCCAGAGACGCTGCCTGTCCCGCTGAGTTACTCCAGCATTTTGTGTCTATCGTTGCAGAGCATAGTTGACCTATATAATCTAGTAATAAATATCCTTCAAATGAAAGCAGAATATTTTCTTGGCTTTGTGACGCGCAAATCTCCAATTTCCGTCCCGTAAATGAATATTTTAATCTATTATTTGCTTCTCCCGGGAGATTATGTATCTTTCACGTGTAACAGGGTGTGTATGTGTTGGGTGGAATATTGCGAGATGGTGTCTGCGGTTCATAATTGCATCAGCAGTCGGCCGTGGTCGTCCTGCGTGGAAACAGGCCCACGGGCCTATATATATCCAAGTTGATCATCACCTATGTCGGAAGGAACTGCAGATGCTGCTGGACTCTGAAGATAGACACAATATGCTGGAGTAACTCAGCGGGACAGGCAGCATCTCTAGAGAGGAGGAATGGGTGACCTTTTGGGTCGAGAAGCCTTCTACAGATTGGTGGTGTTACTCTCCCTAACTCTCGATCCCACCCCAGCAAAGTCAGGATCGAACCTGGCAGGAACTCTACCGCTGCGCCACCGTGCCACCCTGCCTATCCAAATGAGCGCCCATAGAAAACCCACGCAGGTCACGGGGGGATCAATAGACATAGAAACATAGAAATTAGGTGCAGGAGTAGGCCATTCGGCCCACTTTGGTGACCCTCGGACTATCCTTGATCGGGCCTTCGAGCCTGCACCGCCATTCAATATGATCATTGCTGATCATCCAACTCAGTATCCCGTACCTGCCTTCTCTCCATACCCTCTGATCCCCTTAGCCACAAGGGCCACATCTAACTCCCTCTTAAATATAGCCAATGAACTGGGCTCAACTGCCCTCTGTGGCAGAGAGTTCGAGAGACCCACCACTCTCTGTGTGAAAAAAGTCCTTCTCATCTCGGTCCTAAAGGATTTCCCCCTTATCCTTAAGGACAATTGACAATAGACAATAGGTGCAGGAGGAGGCCATTTGGCCCTTCGAGCCAGCACCGCCATTCAATGTGATCATGGCTGATCATCCACAATCAGTAGCCCGTTCCTGCCTTCTCCCCATATCCCCAGACTCCACTATCTTTAAGAGCCCTATCTAGCTCTCTCTTGAAAGCATCCAGAGAACCGGCTTCCGCCGCCCTCTGAGGCAGAGAATTCCACAGACTCACAACTCTCTGTGTGAAAAAGTGTTTCCTCGTCTCCGTTCTAAATGGCTTACTCCTGATTCTTAAACTGTGGCCCCTGGTTCTGGACTCCCCCCAACATCGGGAACATGTTTCCTGCCTCTAGTGTGTCCAAGCCCTTAACAATCTGATATGTTTCAATGAGATCCCCTCTCATCCTTCTAAACTCCAGAGTGTACAAGCCCCAGCCGCTCCATTCTCTCAGCGTGTGACAGTCCCGCCATCCCGGGAATTAACCTGGTAAACCTATGCTGCACACCCTAAATAGCAAGAATGGCCTTCCTCAAATTAGTGGACCAAAACTGCACACAATACTCCTGGTGTGGCTCACTGGTGGTCTGTACAACTGCAGAAGGACCTTTTTTGCTCCTACAATCGATTTGGAACGTACAAATTTCGTACAGACAGCACCCGTAGTCAGGATCGAACCCGGGTCTCCGGCGCTGTGTAGCAGCAACTGTTCCGCTGTGCCACCCTGCCACCCTTTGTTACTGTTCATTATGTTCCCTTTGGGTGAAGCATGCTGATATCTCTTACTAAGCTGAGTGCTACTTTGTTCTTTAGTGTGGCTTAAGTAAGGGCTTGCTTGTGGATAGTCCTGAGTTATACTTCCTCACGGAGATATTCATTGTTGACAGTTATGTAGAGAATGTGGTGAGGAGGCAGCAGAAAGAAAGACATCTTTCTGGAGAGGCCGCTGGCTGCTCGGTAAGTTTTACATTGAACGCCTCGTGGTCACCTTCCCCAGGATAACAATGATCAAGTCTACATTTTCCTTGACCTTTGTCCCCTTTGATCTCTCCTTTTCACACCGTAGAGTCATCGAGTCATAGAGTGATACAGTGTGGAAACAGGCCCTTCGGCCCAACTTGCCCACACTGGCCAACATGTCCCAGCTACACTGGACCCACCTGCCCGGGTTTTGTCCCAACCCCTCCAAAACTGGCCTATCCATGAATGGCAATAAAAGGCATTCTATTTTACTCTAACTGTTTCTTAAACGTTGGGATAGTCCCAGCCTCAACTACCTCCTCTGGCAGCTTGTTCCATACACCCACCACACTTTGTGTGAAAAAGTTACCCCTCAGATTCCTATTAAATCCTTTCCCCTTCACCTTAAACCTATGTCCTCTGGTGCTCAACTCGCCTACTCTGGGTTAGAGGCTCTGTGCATCTACCCGATCTATTCCTCTCATGATTTTATACACCTCTATAAGATCTCCCCTCATCCTCCTGTGCTCGAAGGAATAGGGTCCCAGCCTGCTCAACCTCTCCCTATAGCTCAGGCCCTCAAGTCCTGGCAACATCCTAGTAAATTCTTTCTGAACCCTTTCAAGCTTGAAAATATCTTTCCTACAACATGGTGCCCAGAACGGAACACAATATTCTAAATACGGTCTCACCAACGTCTTGTACAAATTGCAACATGACCTCCCAGCTTCTATACTCACCTTTCCATATCTCTCGTTTCCCTCTCCTGACTCGCATTTTGTGGAAGGGTCTCGACCCGAAACGTCGCCCATTCCTTCTCTCCAGAGATGCTGCCTGTCCCGCTGAGTTACTCCAGCGTTTTGTGTCTATCTGTTCGGTAACCATTGCGTTATGCAAATTGTATGAATTGAAGATCTAACAGAGATAGATAGATTATCTCTATAGTTATAGAAACTTACAAAATTCTTAAGGGGTTGGACAGGCTAGATGCAGGAAGATTGTTCCCGATGTTGGGGAGGTCCAGGACAAGGGGTCACAGCTTAAGGATAAGGGGGAGATCCTTTAGGACCGAGATTGAGAAGGACTTTTTTCACACAGAGAGTGGAGGGTCTCTGGAACTCTCTGCCACAGAGGGTAGTTGAGGCCAGTTCATTGGCTATATTTAAGAGGGAGTTAGATGTGGCCCTTGTGGCTAAGGGGATCAGAGGGTATGGAGAGAAGGCAGGTACGGGATACTGAGTTGGATGATCAGCCATGATCATATTGAATGGCGGTGCAGGTTCGAAGGGCCGAATGGCCTACTCCTGCACCGAATTTCTATGTTTCTATGTTTCTATTGTTTAAGAAAGAAACTGCAGGTGCTGGAAAAATCAAAGGTAGACAAAAATGCTGGAGGATCTGAGCGTGTGAGGCAGCAACTATGGAGCGAAGGAATAGGCGAACCTTCGGGTCGAGACCCTCGTTCAGATTGACAGAGATAGATTTTTGATTAGTGCGGGTGTCAGGGGTTATGGGGAGAGGGCAGGAGAATGGGGTTAGGAGGGAGAGATAGATCAGCCATGATTGAATGGCGGAGTAGACTTGATGGGCCGAATGGTCTAATTCTGCTCCTATCACTTATGACCTTATGAACTTATGAAGTCACGCTAAACTGAAAGCCTATGACATTCCGTGCAATATTAAAAGACAAAAGGAACTGCAGTTGCTGGGATGATGAGCAAAGCACAATGTGCTGGAGGAACTCAGACGGTCAGGAAGCATCTGTCAGAGACGCAAGAACTGGAGTTTGGTTTAGTTTAGTTTGGAGATACAGCATGCAAACAGACCTTTCGGCCCATCGAGTCCACGCCGACCAGTGATGAGTTCTACCCTACATACTTGGGATAATTTACAGAAGGCAATGAACCTTCCAGAGGAGGTAGATGAGGCAGGTACAAGAGCTACATGGACAATATTCAATAGATAATAGGTGCAGGAGTAGGCCATTCGGCCCTTCAAGCCAGCACTGCCATTCAATGGCTGATCATCCACAATCAGATAGATAGAAGATAGATAGATAGATAGAATGCCATTTATTGTCGTTTAAACATACAATGTTCAAACGAGATTACGTTCCTGCAGTCATGACAGCAGAACAACCCAAGGCACACAATTGACACAGTTCCACACAAACATCCATCGCAGTGAATCTCCAAACACCTCCTCACTGTGATGAAAGGCAGAGGTCTTATTTCTTCCCTGTTCCCTGTTCTTTATTCTTCTTCTCCCGCAGTCAAGCAGCCAAACTGCTACATGGAGCTGATCGAGGCTTTTGATGGTGGAGCCCCCGGCGGGCGATGGTAAGCCCCGCGGTGGTTTAAGCCGCGCCCGGCGATGTAAGGCCCTGCTCCGGGTCGATTTAAACCCCTCGATCCGGGCGGGAGAGGTTGCCGTCTCCGACCAGAGACCCGCGAGCTCCCGATGTTACCGTCCACCGGGCCTGCGGCCGGAGCCTCCGGAGCTCCGGAGTCGAGTTGCAGCCGTGCGCCACCAGTACCCCGTGCCTGGGGCTCCAGTCACAGAGCCTGCGGACTCACCATCACCCCATCAGTAACCCGTTCCTGCCTTCTCCCCCCATATCCCCATATAGAGGAAAGGTTTAGAGTAATGCAGGCAAATGGGACTAGCGTGGATGGGGCCTTGTGGCCGGCATGGACTGGTTGGGCCGAAGGGCTTTTTTTCCATGCTGTACAACTCTGTGGCAATGTCCTAATTTGAGGAAGGACATTCTTACTATTGAGGGAGTGCAGCGTAGCTTTACGAGGTTAATTCCCAGTATGGCGGGACTGTCATATGCTGAGAGAATGGAGCGGCTGGGCTTGTACACTCTGGAGTTTAGAAGGATGAGAGGGAATCTCATTGAAACATATAAGATTGTTAAGGGTCTGAAGAAGGGTCTTGACCCGAAACGTCGCCTATCTCCTTCGCTCCTTAGATGCTGCTGCACCCGCTGAGTTTCTCCAGCCTTTTGTGTACCCTAAGATTGTTAAGGGTTTGGACACGCTAGAGGCAGGAAACATGTTCCCGATGTTGGGGGAGTCCAGAACCAGGGGCCACACAGTTTAAGAATAAGGAGTAAGCCATTTAGAACGGAGATGAGGAAACACTTTTTCACACAGAGAGTGGTGAGTCTGTGGAAATCCCTGCCTCAGAGGGTGGTGGAGGTAGGTTCTCCGGATACTTTCAAGAGAGAGCTAGATAGGGCTCTTAAAATAGCGGAGTCAGGGGATATGGGGAGGAGGCAGGAACGGGGTACTGATTGGGGATGATCAGCCATGATCACATTGAATGGCGGTGCTGGCTCGAAGGGCCGAATGGCCTACTCCTGCACCTATTGTCTATTGTCCATTGTCTATTGTCTAATGTCCATGCCAAATGTGATCCCAAGAAAAACTAATGTTGCCTGCTTGCACATGTTCTATTCCATGCTATTCCATGTATCCCAGAGACAGATAGATTCTTGGATAGATCCAAGATGGCGGCGCTGGGTTAACAGCTGCGGCCCACCTGCAGTCCGTCTATTATTTTTATTTTTATGTCCTGTTTTTGGTTGGGTTAGTTCGTTTTGTTGGATTGTGTGTGTATGTGGGTGGGGTTGGGTGGGGAGTAACATGTCCGGGTCTCTTCCTTCTGGGGGAGGGGTGCGACTTTCTGTCGTATTCCCCGTCTCTGTCTGCGCCGAGGCCTAATGGCGGAGCTGGCGGCCTCGGGCCCGGGGCGGTTCCAGTAGCGGCGGCGGCAGCGGCGGCGACGGCCCGACCACCGGAGCGGTTCCGGCAACGGCGGCGGCGGCAGCAGTGAAAACCTGACTCCAGGAGCGGTTCCAGCAGCGGCGGCGGCAGCAGCAGCGGAAACCCGACTCGGTCCCGGGGCGGCGACCCGACTCGGTCCCGGAGCGGTTGCAGCGGCCCGACCACGGGCCCGGTGGACCCCCCAGGCCGCGTAGTTGAACTGGCCCACTCGTGGAGCTCGGTTGAACCGCGGGACTGACTTACCATCGCCCAGTGCGGTCGCGGCATCTGGGGCCTGAATCACCTCGGCGCAGAGGGAAACAAAGAGGGAAGAGACACAGACTTTAAGTTGTGCCTTCCACCACAGTGAGGAGGTGTTTGGTGAACTCACTGTGGTGGATGTTAAATTTGTGTTTATTGTGTATTCTGTCATTTTTGTTTATTTATTTGTAATTATATGTATGACTGCAGGGAAACAGAGTTTCGTTCAGACCGAAAGGTCTGAATGACAAATAAAGAATCTAATCTAATCTAATCTAATTAGTACGGGTGTCAGGGGTTACGGGGAGAATGGGAGGAGAATGGGGTTGAGAGGGAGAGGTCGATCAGCCATGATTGAAAGGAGTAGACTCGATGGGCCGAATGGCCGAATTCTCTCCTATCACCTGTGTATACCCATCTGCCTACCTAAAGGGCTCTTTGAAGGTTGTAATAAATCTTGTAATGACGCAAGGAGAGACAGGATTGAGGACCATGCAGAAAAAACAGTTAAAATACCAACGTTATTTATAGATTAAGCAAATAAGTAAATTGGGGAATTGTAAGTAACATATGCATAATTTATTTCGACCATAATAAATTGGATGTATCTGGAATTCAGTTCTGGGCACCGTGCCTGTAGAAGGAGATAGTGACCTTGGAGAGAGCGCAGTGTAGATTTATCAGAGTAGTGCCGAGACTAGGGATGTAACGCTGAGGCTCTATAAGGCGCTAGTAAGGCCACAATTTGAATATTGTGAGCAATTTTGGGCCCCATATAACCATATAACAATTACATCACGGAAACAGGCCCTCTCGGCCCTTCCAGTCCGTGCCGACCATTTATTTTCCCCATGTCCCATCTACCTGCACTCAGACCATACCCCTCCATTCCCTTCCCGTCCATATACCTATCCACTTTACTTTTAAATGTTAAAATCGATCCTGCCTCCACCACTTCTGCTGGAAGCTCATTCCACACAGCCACCACTCTCTGAGTAAAGAAGTTCCCCCTCATGTTACCCCTAAACTTCTGTCCCTTAATTCTCATGTCATGCCCTCGTGTTTGAATCTTCCCTACCCTCAATGGGAAAAGCTTATCCAAGTCAACTCTGTCTATCCCTTTCATCATTTTAAAGACCTCAATCAAGTCCCCCCTTAACCTTCTGCGCTCCAAAGAATAAAGACCTAACTTGTTCAACCTTTCTCTGTAACTTAGTTGCTGGAACCCAGGCAACATTCTAGTAAATCTCCTCTGTACTCTCTCTATTTTGTTGACATCCTCCCTATAATTAGGCGACCAAAATTGTACACCCCGTATCTGAGGAAGGATGTGCCGGCTCTGGAGAGGGTCCAGAGGAGGTTTACAAGAACGATCCCAGGAATGAGTGGGTTAACGTACGATGAGCGTTTGACGGCACTGGGCCTGTACTCGTTGGGGTTTAGAAGGATGAGGGGAGGGGACCTCATTGAAACATACCGAATGGTGATAGGCTTGGATAGAGTGGATGTGGAGAGGATGTTTCCACTGGTGGGAGAGTCTAGGACTTGAGGTCGCAGCCTCAGAATTAAAGGACGTTCTTTTAGGAAGGAGATGAGGAGGAATTTCTTCTGTAAGAGGGTGGTGAATCTGTGGAATTAATTGCCACAGTGGAGGGTGTTGACTTGGATAAGTTAAGGCTGAGATGGATAGATTCTTGATTAGTACGGATGTCAGGGGTTATGGGGAGAAGGCAGGAGAATGGGGTTAGGTGGGAGAGATAGATCAGGCATGATTCAACACTCTCAAACTAAAGAAATTGCTCCTCGTCTCCTTTCCAAAGTTACACAAAAGTTGATTATCGTTGCATTCTGCACATCTTCCTTTCGTTTGTTCTAAATGCCGACTCTCAGTCTGAAGAAGGGTCTCAACCCGAAACCTCACCTATTACTTAGAAATGTGAGGTGTTACATTTAGGAAGCCGAAAGGGGCCTGTCCCACTGCGGCGAGCTAATCCGCGAGTTCTGGTGGGTTTGCCCTCGACTCATACTCGCGGCATGGTCAACACGAGGTCCTAGGAGGTCTTTGTAACTCTCCTTCATGCTTGAGAGTAGTCCCCGCGTACTCGAGGCCTCAGCTAGGTCGCGGCGTATTTTTCAACACGTTGAAAAATGCCCGCGAGTAAAAAAAGGTTGCCATGGAAAAAATCAATACTTTTTTATTCGTAGGTTTAGTCGAAGCAGGTCATAGTAGGTCGGCATGTTAGTCGTAGGTAATCGAGGGGAGTCGTGGGTAGTCTTCATCATAGTCGAAGGAAGGTCGAAGGAGGTCGTCTTCACTCTCCACTATTCGGTGTCCAATTTTTCCGAAGCTAGTCGAAGCTGGTCTTCAACATAGTTGAGGGAGGTGGAAGGTGGTCTCCTACATAGTCGAAGGAGGTTTTCAACATGACATCTTTTAAAACTCTCCTAAACTCTTGTAAACTCGCCAATTAGGTTGCCGCAGTGGGACAGCCCCTTAACATTGGCAGGACCTACGCAGTGTATGGTAGGACTCAGTGGAATGCAGGTGCATGGTTCCTTGAAGGTGGAGTCGCAGGTGGATGGGGTGGTCAAAAAGGGTTTCGACACATTGGCCTTCATCAGAAGTTGAAGTTGGGAGATCACGTTACAGTTGTACAAGACGTTGGTGAGGCCGCATCAAAGGAAGAGGCATAGAGATGGGTGGAAAGGCAGAGAGGGTGAGGAGAGGAGTCCACAGCTGATGATTTTGGGAGCTGACGGCAAGATACAAGTGGTGCAGCAGCAAACTTCAGAGCAGCTCAGGGTGGCTCGGTGGCGCAGCGGTAGAGTTTCTGCCTTAGAGCGAATGCAGCGGCGGAGACCCGGGTTCGATCCCGGCTACGGGAGCAGCCTGTACGGAGTTTGTACGTTCTCCCCGTGACCCGCGTGGGTTTTCTCGGAGATCTTCAGTTCCCTCCCATACTTGGAAGACGTACTGGTTTGTCGGTTAATGAGTGTGTGTAGGATAGTGTTAATATGCGGGGATCGCTGGTCGGTGCTGTTTCCGCACTGTATCTTTAAACTAAACAAAAAAAAAAAAAGGCTCGCCTGTATCCATTTATTTGAATGGGTCGGCTGGGCTTATATTTGCTTGCGTTTAGAAGGATGAGATAAACATAAACATTTCTTAAGGTATTGGACAGGCTAGATGCAGACTCCGCCACAGAAGGCAGTGGAGGCCGATTCACTGCATATATTCAAGAGAGAATTAGATTTAGCTCTTAGGGCTAACGGAATCAAGGGCTACGGGGAGAAGGCAGGAACGGGGTACTGATTTTGGATGATCAGCATGATCATATTGAATCTGGTTCGTAGCTGGTTCGAAGGGCCAGCTGGTTAGGGGGGAGAGGGGTGTGGGTGAGGGGGGGGAAGAGGGAAGAGGGGTGTGGGTGAGGGGGGGAAGACGAGAGAGGGGTGTGGGTACGGGGGGGATAGAGGGGAGAGGGGTGTGGGTGAGGGGGAGGGGAGAGGAGAGAGGGGGGAGAGGGGTGTGGGTGGGGGGGGGGAGAGGGGAGAGGGGGGAGAGGGGTGTGGGTGAGGGGGGGTGTGGGTGAGGGGGGGGAAGAGGGGAGAGGGGTGTGGGGGGAGAAGAGGGGAGAGGGGGGAGAGGGGTGTGGGTGAGGGGGGGTGTGGGTGAGGGGGGGAAGAGGGGAGAGGGGTGTGGGTGAGGAGGGGGGAAGAGGGGAGAGGGGGGAGAGGAGTGTGGGTGGGGGGGGGGTGTGTGGGTGGGGGGAGGGGGAGTGGGTGATGGCTTTCAGATCACAGCAGAGTAGTGGTGGAAGGGAAGGCTAAAGAAAGGCCGGAGCTAAGGCAATGGATGAAAGGAGGAAGCGAGGGAAGTCATAAGGTCCAGGAGCAGAATTAGGCCATTTGGCCCATCTACACCATTCAATCATGGCTGATCTATCTCTCCCTCCTCTCCTGCCTTCTCTCCATAACCCCTGACACCCGTACTAATCAAGAATCTGTCAATCTCCACCTTAAAAATATCCACTGACTCGCTCCACAGCCGTCTGCGGCAAAGAATTCCACAGATTCACCGCCCTCTGACCGAAGAAATTCCTCCTCATCTCCTTCCTAAAGGTTATGTCCTTTCCTCCTGAGGCCGTGGCCTCTGCTCCTGGAATCTCCCACCAGTGGAAACATCCTCTAAACATCCACTAAATCCAGGCCTGCACATGTGTAGGAATGATCCGCAGACGCTGGTTTACACGAAAGATAGACACAAGAAGCTGGAGTAACTCAGCGGGACAGGCAGCATCTCTGGAGAGGAGGAATGGGTGACGTTTCGTGTCGAGACCCTTCTTCAGACTGGGAGTCTGGGGAGGGGGAAGGCAGCGGTGTGATAAGGAGTGGTTGTAGACCCTCGCACGAGTGGACACGACCACTGGCTAGAGGATTCAGTTTATTTCATTGTCACGTGTACCGAGGTACAGTGAAAAGCTTTTAGTCGCGTGCTATCCAGTCAGCGGAAAGACAATACATGATTACAATCGATCCATTTACAGTGTACACGTACATGATAAGGGAATGTGTAGGAAGTAACTGAGTTCTGAAGAAAGGTCTCGACCTGAAACGTCACCCATTCCTCATCTCCAGAAAGTCTGAAGAAAGGTCTCGACCCGAAACATCAATAGACAATTGACAATTGACAACAGGTGCAGGAGGAGGCCATTCTGCCCTTCGAGCCAGCACCGCCATTCAATGTGATCATGGCTGATCATCCACAATCAGTACCCCGTTCCTGCCTTCTCCCCATATCCCCTGACTCCGCTATCTTTAAGCCCTATCCAGCTCTCTCTTGAAAGCATCCAGAGAACCTGCCTTCACCACTCACGTCACCCATTCCTTCTCGCCAGAGAGTCTGAAGAAGGGTCTCGACCCGAAACGTCACCAATTCCTCCTCTCCAGAGAATTTGAAGAAGGATCTCGACCCAAAACGTCACCAATTCCTCCTCTCCAGTGATGCTGCCTGTCCCGCTGAGTTACTCCAGCTTTTTGTGTCTATCTTCATAATAGGGGAATAAGGTTTAGTGCAAGGTAAAGCCAGCAAAGTCCGATCAGGGATAGTCCGAGAGACACCAATGAGGTAGGCGAAATGTTTAAGAAAGAACTGCAGATGCTGGAAAAATCGAAGGTAGACGAAAATGCTGGGGAAACTCAGCGGGTGAGGCAGCATCTACGGAGCAAAGGAACAGTAGAGACCCGAAGCGTCACCTATTCTTTCGCTCCATAGATGCTGCCTCACCCGCTGAGTTTCCCCAGCATTTTTGTCTGCCTCCAATGAGGTTATAGTCTGCCTCCAATGAGGTTAACCTCCAATGAGCTTAATGAGATATTAGTTCAGCACTGCTCTCTGGTTCTGGTGGGATATAGGGGAGGTGGGGGGGGGGGGGGGGAGAGAGAGAGAGTGAGTGAAGATTAATCGTCTCGATGGAGCTCAGACGATGGCCTCTTCAGCTCTTCCCCTATCGGGGCGGTTACCGTGGCAACGGCAAAGCTGTGAGAATCCCACGGAGCATGAAAAGGCACGAACACTGGTGGCAATATTATAATAATCACCAGCAGAGATCTACTGGCTGCAGGTTTCAAGGGTTGAACAGGCAATATTGATGCTTGCAAGAAAGGCTGGAGGCGTGATGGGAATGTCAGGGGGGGGGGGGGGGGGGGAATTATTTCATCAGCTGCGAACACTACACATACCAGGAAAGGATGTGGTGCTCGATGTGTAGGAAGGAACTGCAGGTGCTGGTTCACACCGAAGATAGACACAAAATGCTGGAGTAACTCAGCGGGACAGGCAGCATCTCTGGAGATGCGTACAGTTCTGGTCTCCAAATCTGAGGAAGGACATTATTGCCATAGAGGGAGTGCAGAGAAGGTTCACCAGACTGATTCCTGGGATGTCAGGACTGTCTTATGAACAAAGACTGCATAGACTCGGTTTATTCTCTCTACAATTTAGGAGATTGAGGGGGGATCTTATAGAAACTTACAAAATTCTTAAGGGGTTGGACAGGCTAGATGCAGGAAGATTGTTCCCAATGTTGGGGAGGTCCAGGACAAGGGGTCACAGCTTAGGGATAAGGGGGAAATCCTTTAGGACCGAGATGAGAAGGACTTTTTTCACACAGAGAGTGGTGGGTCTCTAGAACTCTCTGCCACAGAGGGTAGTTGAGGCCAGTTAATTGGCTATATTTAAGAGGGAGTTAGATGTGGCCCTTGTGGCTAAGGGGATCAGAGGGTATGGAGAGAAGGCAGGTACGGGATACTGAGTTGGATGAACAGCCATGATCATATTGAATGGCGGTGCAGGCTTGAAGGGCCGAATGGCCTACTCCTGCACCTAATTTCTATGTTTCTATGAACATCTAATCAATGGGGGACACAGTGAGGGAAATCCAGGAGTCCCTGCCTGCAGGCAGCAGAGTTTACAGAAGCCATGTTATGGCCCTGTCCCACAGTGCGAGTTCATTCAAGAGCTCTCCCGAGTTAAAAAAAAATCAAACTTGTGGTAAGCACGGAGAATGAACGTAGCGGGTACGTCGGAGCTCGGGGGCATCTCTTAACGGCTCGTAACGTAACGGTATGAACATTGACTTATCTAACTTCAGATAGCCCTTGCTTTCCCTCTCTCTCCATCCCCTCCCCCTTCCCAGTTCTCCCACCAGTCTCACTGTCTCCGATTACATTCTATCTCTGTCCCGCCCCCTCCCCTGACATCAGTCTGAAGAAGGGTCTCGACCCGAAACGTCGCCCATTCCTTCTCTCCAGAGATGCTGCCCGTCCCGCTGAGTTACTCCAGCATTTTGGTGTACCTTCGATTTAAACCGGCATCTGCAGTTCTTTCCTGCACAAGTAGTGCTACATGTTTGCTTTGTTTAGTTTAGAGTTACAGCTAAACTAGGGAACCCTGTCACCTGCTAGTTTCATTGTTTCATCATTTCATCGTTTGTATCCCTTCATTATCCCCTCCTCCACAGCCAACAATGGACCATTGTGGGCTCCTTGGCCATCAGTCCCGGCTCTGATTTGTTCTGTACCTCTTCATACCTCTAGTCTCCTTCTCCCCCGACTCTCAGTCTGAAGAAGGGTCTCGACCCGGAACGTCGCCCATTCCTTCTCTCCAGAGATGCTGCCTGTCCCGCTGAGTTACTCCAGCGTTTTATGCCATACTCTGATAATGGTATAACATCTTTTTCATTCATCTTTAACACAATAAATAAATAAAACACTACGTGCCAAACAAAAGCCCCAGTGTGACCAAAGCCGTTTCTAGTCCATGGTCTAGTTGGCGTTTTCGGTGTTCAAGAGCCTGATGGTTGTTGGTGGTGATGGTTTTCAGGCTCCTGTACCTCTTCCCAATGGTAGGGGTGAGATGAGAGCATGGCCATGGTGGTGTGGGTCTCCGATGATGCTGGCTGCTTATTTGATTCAACGACTCCTGTAGATTCCTCTGATGGTAATATTAAATTAACATAAGTTAATAAGTACCAGGAGCAGAATTAGGCCATTCAGCCCATCAAGTCTATTCCGCCATTTAATCGTGGCTGATCTATCTTTCTTTCTCAACCCCATTCTCCTGCCTTCTCCCCATACGTACTAGTCAATATTCTATGTATCTCTGCCTTAAAAATATCCATTGATTTGGTCTCCATGCCCTGATTATTAACATTTAGTCAAAGACCACAGATCAACCAAAGGTTTAATTTAGTCTAGTTCATTGTCACGTGTACCGGGGTACAGTGAAAAGCTTCTGTTGCGTGCTAACCAGTCAGCGGAAAGACAATACATGATTACAATCGAGCCGTCCACAGTGTGCAGATACTGGATAAGGGAATAACGTTTCATGCAAGATACAGCCAGCAAAGTCCGATTAAAGGTAGTCCAAGGGTCACCAAGGAAGCACAGTCCATCGAAGATCATCGTTGCTGAGGTAGGTTAGAGATTCTACGTGGAAATAGGCCCTTCGGCCCACTGAGTACACACCGACCAGCGATCCCTGCGCGTTAACACTATCCTACGCACACTAGGGACAATTTACTTATACCATGTGTATAAACCCAAGCCAATTAACAGATAAACCCACACGTCTTTGGAGAGTGGGAGGATACCGAAGATCTCGGAGAAAATCCACGCAGGTCACGCGGAGAACGTACTAGCTCCAGTCTCCTGAATAACCGGCAAATGGAACGGCGACTGTCAGAATGGAACACACGCACACATATCGCCTCCTTCACCAGCCCGTTATGCAGGCGGGGGACAGGGCAAGCGGGGGGAGCGCTGTCTAAAAAATTCACACGGTGCAAAGCCAAGGTGAAACAGACACACACCGCGGTGAACAGGAAGGTTGGCGCTGTAATTAAGACGGCTAAGGCACAGTGTACGGTAAGTTCTTTAAAAGATGGGGGAGGGGGGGAGAAGGAGTGAAGACAACTTTTAAGAAGCCAGAGATACACGGCTGAGAAGCCCGGCGGACATTTAACGTTACCGGTCGGTTATCCTTGGTTCTTAAAACTAAAGCTTACGCTTTTTTTCCCCCAATGAGCCAATGAAATTCACCGGTCAGCACCGGCTACAACCCACGAGAACCTCTGAGAACCTTCGACCACCTGGCGACCCACTAGGACCTCGTGGCGACCCACTTACGGTTTGAGAATTCTCGCTACTCTCCATGGCGGCTTCATTCTAGTCGTCGCTAATTTTACAAGGTGTTGAACAATTCGCGGCGACCATAATGAGGCCGCGACTAGTTCCCAGAATGCGGGAACTCCTCACGACCATGAAGGCGACTCCCCGGCAAACACCCGCGAACATGTGGCGACCGTGTCGCGACCGCAGTCGCCTAAAAAGTCGCCAAAGTAGGGCAGGCCCATTGGGCAGCAACTCTACCGCTGCGCCAACATGCCGTCCACGGAAAATCGTTGTTGCGGAGGTAGTGTTGCCAGTGGTCAACATCCCGTTGGTTACTGGGAGGACAATGGATCCACTGGGCTTGAATTCACTGGAATATAGAAGGATGAGAGGAAATCTTATCGAAACATATACAATTCTTAAGGGATTAGACAGGCTAGATGCAGGAAAAATGTTCCCAATGTTGGGGGAAATCCAGAACCAGGGGTCACTGCTTAAGAAAAAGGGGTCGGCCATTTGGGACTGAGATGAGGAAAAATGTTTTCACATAGAGAGTTGTGAATCAATGAAATTCTCTGCCACAGAAGGCAGTGGAGACCAATCCCCTGGATGTATTCAAGAGAACGTTAGATATATCTCTTAGGGCTAACAGAATCAAGGGATATGGTAGGGGGGAGGAACGGGGTACTGATTTGAGATGATCAGCCATGATCATATTGAATGGCAGTGCTGGCTCGAAGGGCCAAATGGCCTACTCCTGCACCTATTTTTTATGTTTCAATGTTTCTATATTTCTATGTAAGAGGGGTTACAATTTTGTTTGATTATTTTTGTTTGGCTTTAATCTTTTTTAATTAATTAAAGGTGCTTTGATTTTGTATTCAAAAAATGTAAATATCTGAATGGTTGAAATGTTTTTGATGATTTTTAATTAGCAGAAACATTCTGTTAATTAAGAACTAGAGAGATTAAAGGGATTCAGCAACATTCAGAGTCCTTTGAGGGATTTGACAGACAGCTAAGCGGAGATGTCGTTGCCAGTTTTTCCAGAGCCTGTTGGTGGGTGAGGGGAGGAGGGAGAGTAGGGAGTGGGGAGAAGGGAGTGATGAGAGAGGAGGAATAAGAGTAGGTAGAGGAAGGGTGAAGTCAAGTCAAGTCCATTTTATTTGTATAGCACATTTACAAAACAACTCTCGTTGACCAAAGTGTTTTACATCAGTGCAGGTACTAACGTACGACATACAGTGGTACGTAGATCTAACAATACATACATAGATACATACATACAGCGCTCCCTCAGAGGACCTCAAGGAACGCTTGTGAATAGAAATAGGTTTTAAGTGTAGACTTAAAGGAGTTGATGGAGGGGGCAGTTCTGATGAGGAGAGGGATGCTGTTCCACAGTCTAGGTGCTGCAACCGCAAAAGCGCGGTCGCCCCTGAGCTTAAACCTGGACCGCGGGATGGTCAGTAGGCCCAAGTCAGCCGACCTGAGGGACCTGGAGGTGGAATGGTGGGTTAGAGGATTTTTGATATTGGTGGGGGCAAGCCCGTTAAGGGATTTGTATACGAATAAGAGAAGTTGATTCTGGACCGTACTGGGAGCCAATGGAGAGAGGCCAGAATCGGGGTGATGTGGTCCCTCTTACGGGTACCCGTCAGAAGTCTCGCTGCGGCTATTTTGGACCAATTGCAGGCGGGACAGGGATGATTGGCCGATGCCAGTGTAAAGGGAGTTGCAGTAAACAAGGCGGGAGGAGATAAATGCGTGGATGGGGAGAGGGGAGAAGGGAGAGAGGAGGAGGGGAGGATCCCTCTGCTCTACAACACTCCCCAGAGCCCTACCATTCTCTATGCAGGCTCATGTTAGACTTGCCAAAATGCAACACTTCACATTTCTCTGCATTAAATTCCAGACCCTGAACTCAGACCCTAAATCCTGGCAACATGACGGTAAATCTTCTCCACCTGCTATCCAACTTAAAAACGTCTTTCCAATAACATGGTGACAAGAACTGAACACGATGCTCCAAATGCGGCCTCACCAACGTCTTATACAACTGCAACCTTTAGCTTTTTATTTAGTTTAGAGATACAGCGCGGAAACAGGCCCCTCTGCCCACCGGGTCCGCGCCGACCAGCGATCCCCGCACGTTAACGATACCCGAGACATACAAGCGACAATTTACAATTTTTGCCAAAGACAATTAAACTACAGACCTGTACGTCTTTGGAGTGTGGGAGGAAACCGAGGATCTCGGAGAAAACCCACGCAGGTCACGGGGAGAACGTGCAAACTCCGTACAGACAGCGCCCGTAGTCGGGATTGAACCCGGGTCTCTGGCCACTGTGCCGCCCTAATGACTTATACAACTGCAACATGTGTAGGTTCAATGTTGTGTGGAGAGGTGGGTGGCTACGATAATAAAACTAGACTGAAACCTAGGAATAGGGATGACATTGGGTTTGGGAGGTCGGGTGAAGCTCCAGGTGGTATTGGAGCCAGGCGGTGCTAGAACTGGGGAGGATTCATGACCTGACAGGTGCTTTGGTCGCGATGCTTGGACAGATTCAGCATTTACACAGAAACATAAAATATAGGTGCAGGAGTAGGCCATTCGGCCCTTCGAACCAGCACCGCCGTTCAATGTGATCATGGCTGATCATCCCCAATCAGTACCCCGTTCCTGCAATCTCCCCATATCTAGCTCTCTCTTGAAAACATCCAGTGAATTGGCCTCCACTGCCTTCTGTGGCAGAGAATTCCACAGATTCACAACTCTCTGGATGAAAATGTTTTTCCTCATCTCAGTCCTAAATGGCCAACCCCTTATTCTTAAACTGTGACCCCTGGTTCTGGACTCCCCCAACGTGGGGAACATTTTTCCTGCATCTAGCCTGTCCAATCCCTTAAGAATTATATATGTTTCTATAAGATCCCCTCTCATCCTTCTAAATTCCAGTGAATACAAGCTCAGTCAACCCATTCTTTCATCATATGTCAGTCCCGCCATCCCGGGAATTAACCTGGTGAGCTTACGCTGCACTCCCTCAATAGCAACTTACTGTAACTTTCCTTCACACATTTTACAGTCCCCAGTCCACACATTGGGCTGTGGGTACAAGATAGCCACATTGTGTAATGTCACGTTGCTCCATCCCTTGTTTACAGAGTACAAATAGAATAGAATAGAATAGAATGCCTTTTATTGTCATTCAAACAGCTTGGTTTGAACGAAATTGCATTTTCTACAGTCTGAAGGGCCTGTCCTACAAGCATGCAACTCCATGCGATGAGCGCGACCTAACGTGGTCGCTTGAGCCGTCCGGCGTCGCGGGGCCGGCCCCACTTCGATCGCCGGAGCCGTGCGGAATTGTGCGGAGTTTGTCCCGACATCGCGCGGGGCTCCGAAAAACTGACCGTGTTCAAAAATTCCACGCGGCAACAGCTTGTCGGCTCGCAGTCGCCTCGACGCATAACACACCGCCTCGACGTCATGCCTCCGTGACCCTCTCGGTTGGTGCCCCCATGACCCTCTATGTGTGTGGCTCCGTGGCCCTCTGTGTGTGTGTGCCTCTGTGCCCCTCTCTGTGTGTGCCTCTCTGTCCTGGCGAACTTACCTTTAAGACTTCGCTCCAAGTTCGCCTCACTTTGCGCCACGTCGCGCCACTCACCCGACCTCCGCGCGGTCCTTGCTGCCGGTTTGGTCGCGCTTGCCGCGCGCAGGCGCATGCAGGTGGGAACGACCCTGTACAGGGGATCACCCGACCTCCACGCGGCCCCCGCTTCTAGTTTGATCGCGCTCATCGCATGGAGTCGGATGCTGGTAGGACAGGCCCTTTACATTACAAATAAACCCAAGACCCATGCTAAACGCAGTTTACACAAACATCCATCACAGTGAATCTCCAACACCTCCTCACTGTGATGGAAGGCCTGCAACTCTTATCTCTTCCCTTTGTTCTTCTCCCGTGGTCCAGCAGTCCAACTGCAGCGTCGAGGCGACTGGGGCTCCCGATGTTGAAGCCCCCGGCGGGCGATGGTAAGTCTTGTGGGTATTTAAGCCGTGCCGGGCAATGTTAGGCCCCGCTCCGTGTGCTTTGAACCCGGCGATTCCAGCGGGAGAAGTTGCCGCTGCGGGAGCTCCGAAAAGCCGTCTCCAACCAGGGACCTGGAGCTCCCGATGTTCCTGACCACCGGGCCTGTGGCCGGAGCCTCCGAAGCTCCAAAGTCGCTGGTTCGATCCTGGCTACGGGCGCTGTCTGTAGGGAGTTTGCATCTTCTCCCCGTGACCCGAGTGGGTTTTGGCCAAGATCTTTGGTTCCGTCCCACATTCCAAAGAGTATAGGTTTGTAGGTCAATTGGCCTGATGTCAATGTTAAAATGTCCCTGGTGCGTGTATGAGAGTATTAATGTGCGGGGATCGCTGGTCGGCGCGGACACGGTGGGCTTACGGGCCTGTTTCCGCGCTGTATCTCTAAACTAAACTAAACTAAACTAAATTAGATTAAAACAACCCAATTTATCACTGGAGAAAAGGAAAAGGTGAAATTTGAATCTCTGAAGAAGACCCTTCATCAGTCTGAGAGTCCGGGGGAAGGGAAACGGGAGATAAAAATGGTACTTAGGACAAATGGCACAGAGTTTTGCATATCTTCTATTCATTCATCCTAACTACAGTCTGTATCTCTCATTCCACCATACCCTGCCTCTCAGTCCGATAAGGGTCTCGACCCGAAACATTACCTATCCTTTGCTCCATAGATTCTGAGTTAAGGGCCTGTCCCACTTTCACGACCTAATTCACGACCTCTGCCGAGTTTGCCCTTGATTCACACTCGCAGCATGGTCGTCACGAGGTCGTAGGTAGGTCGTAGCGGGCCGTGATGCTGGTCGTCGGTACTCGTGGCATCAAGTAGGTCACGGCGTTTTTCTTGCCTGATGAAAAATGTCCACGAGTAAAAAAGGTCGTGAATTAGGTCGTGAAAGTGGGACAGGCCCTTAACTCCAACATTTTGTGTCTACCTAAGAATTTCATTTTTCCTTTTTGGAACAATACCGCCTGGAGTGGATGTGGAGAGGATGTTTCCACCAGTGGGAGAATCCAGGACCAGAGGGCACAGCCTCAGAATAAAAGGATGTACCTTTAGGAAGGAGATGAGGTGGAATTTCCTAAGGCATTGGGTGGTGAACCTGTGGAATTCATTGCCACAGACGGCTGTGGAGGCCAAGTCAGTGGGTAGTGGAGATTGTGTAGCAAGGAACTGCAGATGCTGGTTTAAACAGAAGATAGACACAAAATGCTGGAGTAACTCAGCGGGACAGGCAGCATCTCTGGAGAGAAGGAATGGGTGACGTTTCGGGTCGACACCCTTCAGACTGACTGGAGATTGACAGATTCTTGATTGGTACGGGTGTCAGGGCTTATGGGGAGAAGGCAGGAGAACGGGGTTAGGAGGGAGGGGTAGAACAGCCATGATTAAATGGCGGAGTAGACTTGATGGGCCGAATGGCCTAATTCTGCTCCTGTGACCAATGAAACATCTGAAACGTCACCTATCCTTGTTCTCCAGAAATGTTGCCTGATCTGCTGAGTTACTCCAGCACTTTGTGTCTTTCTTTGTTAAACTAACATCTACAGTTCCCTATTTCTACATGAAAACACAAGAGTTGGTGAGGGGTGGAGTGGCACGGTGGCGCAGCGGTAGAGTTGCTGCCTCACAGCGCCAGAGACCCGGGTTCGATCCCGACTACGGGTGCTGTCTGTACGGAGTTTGCACGTTCATCCAGAATTGGTGCACCTGGTGTCATTGTGTGGATGGACTGAATGGGCCGAATGGCCTTCTGCGGTGCAAGAGGGGCCACGAGTTCTTTGTTACACCACTCCCATCCTTCTAAATGCTGAACCCAGCAGGTGAAAGTGACGGAGGCAAGGAGCGGGGGTCCAGGGTGCTGCACGGAACGCGGTCTCGGTGCAAAGATCCGATCAGGTCCCAGTCGCTCCGACCGGATGCGAACCGGCAGGCACTGAAGAGAAGGGCACTTTTGTTCTGCAGCATTCCTGCAGGGAGATAATCCTCTCCTTCCTCCCCACATATTAACTTAATACGGTGGGACGCAGTCTGCGACCTTGTGGTGAACCCACCTGAGCCAGTGTGTCTGTGTAGAGAGTGGTGTGTGTCTGTGTGTGTGTGTGTGTCTGTGTGTGTGTGTCTGCGTGTGTGTGTCTGTGTGTCTGTGTGTCTGTGTGTGTGTGTCTGCGTGTGTGTGTGTCTGTGTGTGTCTGTGTGTGTGTGTGTGTGTGTGTGTGTGTGTCTATTCGTGTCTGTGTGTGTCTGTGTGTGCGTGTGTGTATCCGTGTCTGTGTGTGTCTGTCTGTGTGTCTGTCTGTATCCGTGTCTGTGTCTGTGTGTGTGTCTGTATCCGTGGGTGTGTGTGTGTGTGTCTGTCTGTGTGTGTCTGTGTGTGTGTATCTGTGTGTGTGTGTCTGTGTATGTGTGTGTCTGTGTGTGTCTGTGTGTGTCTGTGTGTCTGTATCTGTGTGTGTGTGTGTCTGTATCTGTGTGTGTCTGTGTGTGTGTCTGTATGTGTGTCTGTATCCGTGTCTGTGTGTGTGTGTGTCTGTGTGTGTCTGTGTGTGTCTGTGTGTGTGTGTGTCTGTGTGTGTGTCTGTATCCGTGTCTGTGTGTGTGTGTCTGTGTGTGTGTGTGTGTATGTGTCTGTGTGTGTGTGTGTCTGTATGTGTGTCTGTATCCGTGTCTGTGTGTGTGTGTCTGTGTGTGTCTGTATCTGTGTCTGTGTGTGTCTGTGTGTGTGTGTCTGTGTGTGTGTCTGTATCCGTGTCTGTGTGTGTGTGTCTGTGTGTGTGTGTGTGTGTGTGTGTGTGTCTGTGTGTGTGTGTGTCTGTATGTGTGTTTGTATCCGTGTCTGTGTGTGTGTGTCTGTGTGTGTCTGTATCTGTGTCTGTGTGTGTCTGTATCTGTGTGTGTGTCTATGTGTGTCTGTGTGTGTGTGTCTGTCTGTGTGTGTGTGTGTGTGTGTGTGTGTGTGTGTCTGTGTGTGTGTCTGTGTGTGTGTGTGTGTGTCTGTATGTGTGTGTCTGTATGTGTATGTGTGTCTGTATGTGTATGTGTGTCTGTATGTGTATGTGTGTATGTGTGTATGTGTGCCTGTATGTGTGTCTGTGTATGTTTGTGTGTGTGTGTGTATCTGTGTGTGTCAGTGTGTGTGTGTGTGTGTTTCCCCGTGTGTGTCTGTATGTGTATGTGTGTCTGTCTGTGTGAATGTGTGTGTCTGTATGTGTGTCTGTGTATGTGTGTGTGTGTCTGTCAGTATGAGTGTCAGGTGTAGAAGGACTAGTGTAGCTGGGACATTGTTGGCCGGTGTGGGCAAGTTGGGCTGAAGGGCCTGTTTCCACACTGTATCACTCTATGACTCTAGGAGGTGTACGCAGAAAAAAATGAAAGGGTTCAGGCAGAAAAAAAATAGTTGTGGGGGGGCGGGGGGTGGGGGGGGTCACATAGGGAGTCCAGAGACCAGTTTATAGGTTTGGCAGTATCAACAATTCCTTGAGTTGGAATGTAATATCTTCTTAAAGCATTAGTGAATTCATGTGGTGCATGTTCGCCCTCTGGTGGTGGGTGATTGCCGGAGGCTACTGGAGACCAAAGATTATAGAGCAGAGCAAGATGCGCCACTCAGCGAAAAAAGCGTAGTATGACATGGGTGATTGTTGACGCCATTTTACCGGGCAGCCTCGACTACCGTCATGGCGTCTACATCTAAATCTTCATCTCACTGCTCTGCTATCAATTGCTATAATCATCAATGTAGACAGCCCAACCTGTCATTCTGTAGGTTCCCCAATAAAAAATAAAGGTGACAAAATAGTATCTTTGGTTGTTGCTGCTGGCGTGTGAGGCAGGCGGGCGCGAGTGGGGTCCATCACGTGTCGCGCTGGGAGGTGGAGAAGCTGCCTTGTCCCGCTGAGTGACTCCAGCATTTTGTGTTAAAACTAAACTTAATTGTACGTTAATTGTCCATTGGATAAAGTCAGCATGGATTTACGAAAGGTAAATCATGTCTGACGAATCTGATAGAATTTTTCGAGGATGTAACTAGTAGAGTGGATAAGGGAGAACCTGTGGATGTGTTATATCTGGACTTTCTGAAGGCTTTCTACAAGGTCCCACATAAGAGATTAGTATACAAACTTAAAGCACACGGAATTGGGGGTTCAGTATTGATGTGGATAGAGAACTGGCTGGCAGACAGGAAGCAAAGGGTAGGAGTAAACGGGTCCTTTTCAGAATGGCAGGCAGTGACTAGTGGGGTACCGCAAGGCTCAGTGCTGGGATCCCAGCTATTTACAATATATATTAATGATCTGGATGAGGGAATTGAATGCAACATCTCCAAGTTTGCAGATGACACGAAGCTGGGGGGCAGTGTTAGCTGTGAGGAGGATGCTAGGAGGCTGCAAGGTGACTTGGATAGGTTGGGTGAGTAGGCAAATGCATGGTAGATGCAGTATAATGTGGATAAATGTGAGGTTATCCACTTTGGTGGCAAAAACAGGAAAGTAGACTATTATCTGAATGGTGGCCGATTAGGAAAAGGGGAGATGCAACAAGACCTGGGTGACATGGTACACCAGTCATTGAAAATAGGCATGCAGCTGCAGCAGGCAGTGAAGAAAGCGAATGGTATGTTGGCATTTATAGCAAAAGGATTTGAGTACAAGAGCAGGGAGGTTCCACTGCAGTTGTACAGGGTTTTGGTGAGGCCACACCTGCAGTATTGCGTACAGTTTTGGTCTCCAAATCTGAGGAAAGACATTTCTTGCCATAGAGGGAGTACAGAGAAGGTTCACCAGACTGATTCCTGGGATGGCAGGACTTCCATATGAGGAAAGATTGGATAGACTCGGCTTGTACTCGCTGGAATTTAGAAGATTGAGGGGGGGGTCTTATAGAGACTTACAACATTTTTTTGGTTGGACAGGCTAGATGCAGGAAGATTGTTCCCGATGTTGGGGAAGTCCAGAACAAGGGGTCACAGTTTAAGGATAAGGGGGAAGTCTTTTCGGACCGAGATGAGAAAATCATTTTTCACACAAAGAAGGCAGGTATAGGATACGGAGTTGTATTATCAGCCATGATCATATTGAATGGTGGTGCAGGCTCGAAAGGCCGAATGGCCTACTCCTGCACCTATTTTCTATGTTTCTGTTAGGTACTCCATAGGTGCTGCCTCACCTGCTGAGTTTCTCCAGCTTTTTTGTCTGCCTTCGATTTTCCAGCATCTGCAGTTCCTTCTTAAACATTAATTGTATGCCTTCTTGCCACCTCCCCTCAGCCGAACAATGAACCATTCATTGTACATTGTACATCTATATTTTGCTATATTTAAGAGGGCGTTAGATGTGGCACTTGTGGCTAAAGGGATCAGGGGGTATGGAGAGAAGGCAGGTACGGGATACTGAGTTGGATGATCAGCCATGATCACATTGAATGGCGGTGCAGGCTCGAAGGGCTGAATGGCCTACTCCTGCACCTATTTTCTATGTTTCTATGTTTCTATCAGTACTGGGACTAGCAATGTTACAAAATTTTGAGATTAAAAAAATCAAGTCTGCAATTTATCCCATCAGATAAAGCATAAAAATAAGTTTAATTTGACACCTAATTCACTTTCATATCTTCAGTATTAAAAAGGTTATGGCCATTTTCATACTCTGAAATTAGCATCTTGTTCCCCATTGCTTTTCCATTGACTTAACTCAAAAGCTGTGATCGAGGACAGACAAAAGCCCATAACTTTCTTACAAAATTAAGAGAACTGAATGAAATTTTCAGTTATTATAGATTGGAGCATTCTGAAACAAATATGAAACAATCTTACTTAGATGACCTGAAATCTATTTTACCAAAAGTAAGATCTTGACCGCTTTTGACTCACTGCGATGTGATTTCCGAGAGAACGCCGCCACTTACAGCCGTCATTTTTGTCCGCCTCGCTCAGAGCCCTCCTCCACCGGACTGGACCAGATGATTTTTCCTATCGATGAAAAATCAGACAGATATTCATGCTTTTTTTAAAACCGCCATTCGCTCTGCTGCCCCTGCTGGTGGGAGGGGGGAGGGTCTATAAAACCCGGAAGTGGTGTGCCTCACTGGGTCTCTGCAAGATGGAGGAAGCGAGAGGGTCACATCTCTTGGAGCTCTGAATAACACTGAACACATGTCTACTCGACATGTGTGGTAACTGGTGGTAACTGCTTCAAAAGGGTGCACTGCAAAAGGTTAAGGGGGACTTGATAGAGGTATTTAAAATGATGAGAGGAATAGACAGAGTTGATGTGGACAAGCTTTTCCCTTTGAGAATAGGGAAGATTCAAACAAGAGGACATGACTTTAGAATTAAGGGACAGAAGTTTAGGGGTAACATGAGGGGGAACTTCTTTACTCAGAGAGTGGTAGCGGTGTGGAATGAGCTTCCAGTGGAAGTGGTGGCGGCAGGTTAGTTGGTATCATTTAAAAATAAATTGGATAGGCATATGGATGAGAAGGGTATGGAGGGTTATGGTATGAGTGCAGGCAGGTGGGACTAAGGGAAAAAAAGTTGTTTGGCACGGACTTGAAGGGCCGAGATGGCCTGTTTCCGTGCTGTAATTGTTATATGGTTATATGGTTATATGGTTATAAAAATAATGGCTGTTGTTGGTGGTGGGAACTGCTTTGAAAGGCGGCACTGCAAAAAAAAAAAGGCTGTTGTTGGTGGTAACTTCTTTGAAAGGCTGCGCTGGCAAAAAAATGGTTGCCTGTGGTGGTAACTGCTTTGAAAGGCTGCACTGCAAAAAAAAGGCTGTGGTTGGTGGTGGTAACTGCTTTGACAGGCTGCACTGCAAAAGAAATGGCTGTTGTTGGTGGTGGTAAATGCTTTGAAAGGCAGCACTGAAAAAAATGACTGTTGTTGGTGGTTGTACCTGCTTTGAGAGGCTACACTGCAAAAAAAAAGGCTGATGTTGGTGGTGGAAACTGCTTTGAAAGGCTGAACTGTAAAAACAATGGATGTTGTTGGTGGTAGTAACTGCTTTGAAAAGGCTGCACTGCCAAGAAAAGGCTGTTGTTGGTGGTGGTAACTGCTTTGAAAGGCTGCACTGCCAAGAAAAGGCTGTTGTTGGTGGTGGTAACTGTTTGAAAGGCTGCACTGCCAAAAAAAATGCCTGTTGGTGGTGGTAACTGCTTTGACAGGCTGCACTGCAAACAAAATGGCTTTTGTTGGTGGTGGTAACTGCTTCGAAAGGGTGCACTGTAAAAAAAATAGCTGTTGTTGGTGATGGGAACTGCTTTGAAAGGCGGCACTGCAAAAAAAAAAAAAGTCTGTTGTTGGTGGTAACTTCTTTGAAAAAATGGTTGTTGGTGGTGGTAACTGCTTTGAAAGGCTGCACTGCAAAAAAAATGGCTGTTGTTGGTGGTGGGAACTGCTTTGAAAGGTGGTACTGCAAAAAAAAAGTCTGTTGTTGGTGGTAACTTCTTTGAAAAAATGGTTGTTGGTGGTGGTAACTGCTTTGAAAGGCTGCACTGCAAAAAAAATGGCTGTTGTTGGTGGTGGGAACTGCTTTGAAAGGTGGTACTGCAAAAAAAAAGGCTGTTGTTGGTGGTAACTTCTTTGAAAAAATGGTTGCTGGTGGTGGTAACTGCTTTGAAAGGCTGCACTGCAAAAAAAAATCCTGTGGTTGGTGGTGGTAACTGCTTTGAAAGGCTGCACTGTAAAAAAAATGGCTGTTGTTGGTGGTGTTAACTGCTTTGAAAGGCTGCACTGCAAATAAAATGGCTATTGTTTGTGGTGGTAACTGCTTTGAAAGGCTGCACTGCCAAAAAAATGATTGCTGGTGGTGGTAACTGCATTGAAAGACAGCGCTACAAAAAAAATGGCTGTTGTTGGTGGTGGTAACTGCTTTGAAAGGCTGCACTGCCAAAAAAAATGGTTGCCGGTGGTGGTAACTGCTTTGAAAGGCTGCACTGCAAAAACAAAATCCTGTGGTTGGTGGTGGTAACTGCTTCGAAAGGCTGCACTGCAAAAAATAATGGCTGTTGTTGGTGGTAACTTCTTTGAAAAAATGGTTGTTGGTGGTGGTAACTGCTTTGAAAGGCTGCACTGCAAAAAAAATGGCTGTTGTTGGTGGTGGGAACTGCTTTGAAAGGTGGCGCTGCAAAAAAAAAGGCTGTTGTTGGTGGTAACCTCTTTGAAAAAATGGTTGTTGGTGGTGGTAACTGCTTTGAAAGGCTGCACTGCAAAAACAAAATCCTGTGGTTGGTGGTGGTAACTGTTTTGAAAGGCTGCACTGCAAAAAATAATGGCTGTTGTTGGTGGTGATAACTGCTTTGAAAGGCTGCACTGCAAAAAAAGGCTGATGTTGGTGGTGGAAACTGCTTTGAAAGGCTGAACTGTAAAAAAATGGTTGTTGTTGGTGGTGGTACATGCTTTGAAAGGCTGCACTGCAACAAAAAAATGGCTGTTGTTGGTGGTGGTAATTGCTTTGAAAGGCTGCACTGCAAAAAAAATGGCTGTTGTTGGTGGCGGTACCTGCTTTGAAAAGCTGCACAGCAAAAAAAAGGCTGTTGTTGGTGGAGGTAACTGCTTTCAAAGGCAGCACTGCAAGAAACATGGCTGTTGTTGGTGGTGGGAACTGCTTTGAAAGGCGGCACTGCAAAAAAAATGACTGTTGTTGGTGGTAGTAACTGCTTTGAAAGGCTGCACTGCCAAAAAAAAAACCTGTTGTTAGTGGTGGTAACTGCTTTGAAAGGCTGCACTGCCAAAAAAATGGCTGTTGTTGGTGGTGGTAACTGCTTAGAAAGGCTGCTGCACTGCAATAAAAAGGCTGTTGTTGGTGGTAACTGCTTTGAAATGCTGAACAGCAAAAAAACTGGCTGTTGTTGGTGGTGGTAACTGCTTTGAAAGGTTGCACTGCAAACAAAATGGCTGTTGTTGGTGGCGGTACCTGCTTTGAAAAGATGCACAGCAAAAAAAAGGCTGTTGTTGGTGGAGGTAACTGCTTTGAAAGGCAGCACGGCAAAAAATAATGGCTGTTGTTGGAGGTGGGAACTGCTTAGAAAGGCTGCACTGCAAAAAATTGGCTGTTGTTGGTGGTGGTAACTGCTTTGAAAGGCTGCACTGCAAAAAATTGGCTGTTGTTGGTGGTGGTAACTGCTTTGAAAGGCTGCACTGAAAAAAAATGATTGCTGGTGGTGGTAACTGCATTGAAAGACAGCACTACAAAAAAAATGGCTGTTGTTGGTGGTGGTAACTGCATTGAAAGACAGCACTGCAAAAATAAATGGCTGTTGTTGGTGGTGGGAACTGCTTTGAAAGGTGGCGCTGCAAAAAAAAAGGCTGTTGTTGGTGGTAACTTCTTTGAAAGGCTGCACTGGCAAAAAAATGGTTGCCGGTGGTGGTAACTGCTTTGAAAGGCTGCACTGCAAAAACAAAATCCTGTGGTTGGTGGTGGTAACTGCTTTGACAGGCTGCACTGCAAAAGAAAGGCTGTTGTTGGTGGTGGTAACTGCTTTTAAATGGCTGCACTGCAAAAAAAATGGATGTTGTTGGTGGTGGTAAATGCTTTGAAAGGCTGCACTGAAAAAAATGACTGTTGTTGGTGGTTGTACCTGCTTTGAGAGGCTACACTGCAAAGAAAAAGGCTGATGTTGGCGGTGGAAACTGCTTTGAAAGGCTGAACTGTAATAACAATGGATGTTGTTGGTGGTGGTAACTGCTTTTAAAAGGCTGCACTGCCAAGAAAAGTCTGTTGTTGGTGGTGGTAAATGCTTTGAAAGGCTGCTGCAGTGCCAAGAAAAGGCTGTTGTTGTTGGTGGTAACTACTTTGAAAGGCTGCACTGTAAAATAAAATGGCTGTTGTTGGTGGTGGTAACTGCATTGAAAGGCTGCATTGCAACAAAAAAAATAGTTGTTGTTGGTGGTGGTAACTGCTTTGAAAGGCTGCACTGCAAAACAAATGGCTGTTGTTAGCGGTGGTAACTGCTTTGAATGGCTGCACTGCAAAAAATAGGCTGTTGATGGTGGTAACAGCTTTGAAATGCTGCACTGCAAAAAAATGACTGTTGTTGGTGGTGGTAACTGCTTTGAAAGGCTGCAGTGCAAAAAAATGGCCGTTGTTGGCAGTGGTAACTGCTATGAAAGGTTGCACTGCAAAAAAATGGCTGTTGTTGGTGGTGGTAACTGCATTGAAAGGCTGCATTGCAACAAAAAAAATAGTTGTTGTTGGTGGTGGTAACTGCTTTGAAAGGCTGCACTGCAAAAAAATGGCTGTTGTTGGTGGTGGTGACTGCTTTGAAAGGCTGCGTTGCAAAATAAAATGGCTGTTGTTGGTGGTGGTAACTGCTTTGAAAGGCTGCACTGCAAAACAAATGGCTGTTGTTAGCGGTGGTAACTGCTTTGAATGGCTGCACTGCAAAAAATAGGCTGTTGATGGTGGTAACAGCTTTGAAATGCTGCACTGCAAAAAAATGACTGTTGGTGGTGGTGGTAACTGCTTTGAAAGGCTGCAGTGCAAAAAAATGGCCGTTGTTGGCAGTGGTAACTGCTATGAAAGGTTGCACTGCAAAAAAATGGTTGTTGTTGGTGGTGGTAACTGCTTTAAAAGGCTGCACAGCAAAAAAATGGCTGTCGTTGGTGGAGGTACCTGCTTTGAAAGGCTGCACTGCAAAAAAAGGCTGTTGTTGGTGGCGGTAACTGCTTTGAAAGGCTGAACTGCAAAAAAACTGGCTGTTGTTGGTGGTGGTAACTGCTTTGAAAGGCTGCAGTGCAAAAAAATGGCTGTTGTTGGTGGAGGTAACTGCTTTGAAAGGCTGCACTGCAAGAAAAATGGCTGTTGGTGGTAACTGTTTTGAAAGGCTGCACTGCAAAAAAAATAGTTGTTGTTGGTGGTGGTAACTGCTTGAAAGGCTGCACTGTAAAAAAAAAGACTTTTGTTGGTGGTGTTAACTGCTTTGAACGTCTGCTGCACTGGAAACAAAATGGCTGTTGTTGGTGGTGGTAACTGCTTTGAAAGGCTGAACTGCAACAAATGGCTGTTGGTGGTAACTGCTTTGAAAGGCTGCACGGGAAAATAAAATGGCTGTTATTGGTGGAAACTGGACAACTTCCTATTTGCACTGAATATTGATTTTAGATAAAACGCTACCGCGTACGGCTGTGTTTTTTGGCCATCTTACTCAGTTCCTCACCACTCATCAGATGCAGAGGATTCTTCCCATCAATGAAAAATAAAGATTTTATTAGTGTTTAACAAAAAGTTTAGAATCTCTCTCCTGTCAATCACGCCATGAAGGGCACGCCCCTTCCAGTTGGAGGGGGAGGGATTATAAAACTGGTAAGTGTGGGTGTGGCTCAGTCTCTGCAAGATGGGGAGAGAGAGAGGTCGCGACTATGTCTGAGCTGTGAATCAACTGAACACACTGAATGTCTACGGAAATGTGAGTGTGGTGTTTATGTGGTGTTTTCTGTGGTTTTATGGTGGTTTCACCCTGCTTGAAATGGTATAAAACTGCATTTGAATGTGCTGGCCTTGCACCCTGCTTGAAATGGTATGAAACTGCACTTTAATTTGGTTGTCTTGCACCCTGCTTGAAGTGGTATGAAACTGCACTTGAATTTGGTGGCCTTGCGCCATTCTTGAAGTGGCATGAAACTGCACTTGAATTTGGTGGCCTTGCACCTGCTTGAAATGGGAATAGCTGTGAGTCAACTGCTAGCCCACCAGCAGTTAGTGAGCTACCAGCACATCAGGCTTGAGTGACTGAGCTGCCACCCCAAGAATCCATTTGGCCAACAATGTCCATACTAACCAGTCCCTTCAGCACACAGTACCCATACTAGCACCCCCCCCCCCCTCCCCACTGGCCACCAATATTAGAATTGGTGAAGAGGTGGAATATTGAGTTAGGGGACCAGCCCTCCCGTGTGAACATGGGACCCAAAGGGTTCCACTTAGTCTAGTTAAAGCATATAATTAGTTAGTTACCTAATTGTAGCTAATTACAAAATTCAATTACTAGATCTAAACATCTATCCATTTCTTAAGAAAAGGTTAACAAGTGTCCAAATAACATTCACACAAGAATTCACAATATGATTTTAAAATCCCATTGTCATGAATTTATAGGCCAAATGGAAGGAATTTAGTGTTTAATGCCTGTAACTTAATGGCCATTTTAATAATCTTGTGAGTGAGGTTTTGTGGAACGCGATCGATTGGAAAGTTGCAGTTGCAGTGAATTTAAATCCCATATCGGCAGGAAAAGCACTGCCGGTTCGTATATTTACATAATCACATTTTAGGTGATGAAATTTTGATTAAATCCTAAGAAGCACGTTTATATGTAAAATAGACAACTTACCTTATGTTTTGTCCCGTACGCGAGATCCGTCCCGTTGTCGGCGTTAATGGCGTTAGAAGTCGCTTTTTTATTTTACTCCAGCGATTTAATTGTCCCGTGGTTTAAAAATAATAATTCCCAGAACGGCAGTGGGAACGATTATTCAGCATTAGGTAGTACCCCAAGAAGATATATCTCGGATATATAACCCCGCCCCCCCCCCCCCCGCCCGCCCCCCTCTGAAAGGCGCCAAAGTCACGCACATGGGGAGCGGCAGAACTGCAGCGCTGCTCAAGGTAAGTTTTGTAACATACCGACACACTGCATGTTAAACTACACGCTAAATGTAGTATCCAGCAAGATGCTACCAGGGACGGTCTCCTCCTCCTTGTATGGTCCATCATATAAATATGATAAGAGAAAGCGGGTTTAGGGGGTCTATTAAGAAACTATTGGCACAATAAGCTGTAGTGGGTCAGCGGGTCAGACTAGCATCTCAGGTGAAAAGGAATAAGTGACTTTTCGGGAGGAGACCCTTCTTCAGTCAGGGAAGAGGGAGACAGGGACATAAAGAAGGGCAATGTGTGAAAAGGAGTCACAAAACAAACGTTGTGAAGGAAATTAGAAATATAGAAAAATAGGTGTTGGGAGTAGGCCATTCGGCCCCTTTGAGCCAGCACCGCCATTCAATATGATCACGGCTGATCATCTAAAATCAGTGCCCAGTAGGTGTGTTACAAAACTTACCTTCAGTGGCGCTGCAGTTCTGTCACTGGCCATGTGCGCGACTTTGGCATCTTTGAGGGGGGGGGGGGGGGGGGAGGGGCGGGGTTAAAATGCCGTTTTCTCCATTATTAGATTTAACAATTATGTTATATTGTGGATTATTGTGTGAATGTTATTTGGACACTTAGGCAATTTAAAAAAAGTTTATCTTTTCTTAAGAAATGGATAGATGTTTAGATCTACTCATTGAATTTTGTAATTAGCTACAATTAGACAACTAACTAATTATATGCTTTAATTTCAGGTCATCCAAGTAAGATTGTTACATATTTGTTTCAGAATGCTTCAATTTATAATAACTGAGAATTTCATTGAGTTCTCTTAATTTTTAAGAAAGATATGGGCTTTTAACTGTTCTAGATCACAGCTTTTGAGTTAAGTCAATTGAAAGGCAATGGGGAACAAGATGCTAATTTCCGAGTGTGAAAATGGTCATAACTTATTTAATACTGAAGATATGAAATTGAATTAGGTGTCAAATTAAACTTCTTTGTATGCTTTATCTGATGGGATAAATTGCAGAATCCATTTTTAAAATCTCAACATTTTGTAACATTGCTACAGTGTGGGGACGGCTGAATTGTGAGATTATGGGTAAGGTTGATTAGTTGACTCTTGATTAGTCAGCAAGAACGAACAGATCAGGGTGGCTCATCCGCCTAGCTTACTTATGAGTAAAACTGCATCATGATGAAGAGCCAACACAGCACCAGGGTTGTAATCCCTCATTATACTAACCAGTCTATCTCTTCCTACGGCACGTGGCCATGGAAACCGCCCAAGAGGGAGGCCACCAAAAGATGGAGTGACTGCCTGAAGCAGACTGCAGCAAAAAGAACATCAACTCTCTGGTCAGAGCTAGCAGGCTGGCTGAGGACAGAAGAGGCTAGGACAGGCTAGATGCAGGAAGATTGTTCCCGATGTTGGGGAGGTCCAGGACAAGGGGTCACAGCTTAAGGATAAGGGGGAAATCCTTTAGGACCGAGATGAGAAAGACTTTTTCACACAGAGAGTGGTGGGTCTCTGGAACTCTCTGCCACAGAGGGTAGTTGAGGCCAGTTCATTGGCTATATTTAAGAGGGAGTTAGATGTGGCCCTTGTGGCTAAGGGGATTAGAGGGTATGGAGAGAAGGCAGGTACGGGATACTGAGTTGGATGATCAGCCATGATCATATTGAATGGCGGTGCAGGCTCGAAGAGCCGAATGGCCTACTCCTGCACCTAATTTCTATGTTTCTATGTTTCTAAGAGAGTGGCAGCACATGATGAAGCCGATGCCACCACCCAAACCCAAGTTGGAGTGATCGCCACAGGTCAAGGTCTATTTCTTTAACTGCTGATGAAAGAATAAACCTCACATTCCAACAATTAGCCCAGTGAACTGCAGATGTTGGAATTAGCTTAATTAATCTCTTTTGATCTTTCTCTAAAGCCGATGTAGCCTTTCTGTAAATATGCACTGTACTCCAGCAAACAAAACTGCTCTATCCTGGTGTGCAGCCATTTCTCCCACTATCTCCCTGTAGGAGCAAAATCTAGATAATCTAGAAAGTTGCAGAAAATATTCACAAGTATGTTACTTTGATTGAAGGACTTGATTTATCAGGTTAAATGATGTATGTTGGGACTGTGTTCAACAGACCATATTAGGGCATTTGGCCCTTCAAGCCAGCCCTATTAGGGCATTTGGCCCTATTCAATGTGATTATGGCTGATCATTCCCAATCAGTACCCCGTTCCTGCCTTCTCCCCATATCCCCTGACTCCGCTAGAGCCCTATCTAGCTCTCACGTGAAAGTATCCAGAGAACCGGCCTCCACCGCCCTCTGAGGCAGAGAATTCCACAGACTCACAACTCTCTATGAGAAAAAGTGTTTCCTCGTCTCCGTTCTAAATGGCTTACCCCTTATTCTTAAACTGTGTGACCCCTGGTTCTGGACTCCCCCAACATCGGGAACGTGTTTCCGGCCTCTAGCATGTCCAAACCCTTCATAATCTTATATGTTTCACTAAGATTCCCTCCCATCCTTCTAAATTCCAGCGTATACAAGCCCAGCCGCTCCATTCTCGCAGCATATGACAGTCCCGCCATCCCAGGAATTAACCTTGTAAACCTACGCTGCACTCAATACCAAGAATGTCCTTCCTCAAATTAGGGGACCTAAACTGCACACAATACTCCAGGTGTGGTCTCACCAGGGCACTAAACAACTGCAGGAGGATTTCTTGCAGAGGATTCTGTACCTGCATGCTGACTTTCATTGTTGGAACTGCAGATGCTGGAAAAACGAGGGTACACAAAAGGCTGGAGAAACTCAGCAGGTGCCGCAGCATCTATGGAGTGAAGGAGATAGGCAACGTTGCAAATCCGAGTTTCTCCAGCCTTTTGTGTACCCTGCTGACTTTCATTGACTGATGAACAAGGACCCCCAGATCCCGTTGTACTTTCTCTTTTCCCAACTTGACACCATTTCGATAGTAATCTGCCTTCCTGTTTTTGCTACCACAGTGGATAACCTCACATTTTATTTCCAAGCCACATGAGTGACTACGTGAAGAGCCCGCCAGCCTGCATGCACGTCAATTCCTCTAGCGCATGGCGCTACTCGGATATGACCAGGTAAGTCAATTTTCACCGGGCCGCTCTATAGTAGAGTTGGCATTAATAACAGTTGCCACTCGGTCACGTTTGTGACTATCGTAGCCGACAGCATTCTAAAGTCATGTTAATATGTCTTAACATGCCAATAAAGTTTATGTTTAAAAAAAAAGATAATTACAAAGGACATTTATTATCACTTACACCTATGGTTTAGTTGCCATTGCAGTCCCGAGCCCCTGGCTTAGGAAGCCTTGTGTGAGCTGTGCCTATCAGACACCTGTGGGAGCTACACCTGGTGCATGGGGTGTCTAGTCATTTTCACTGTCTCTGCGATAGATCAGGTTGATGTAGAGACATTGGCAAGGTGCCTTGCATAGTAACCTCTGTAGTTCCAAGTAGGGACAGTTTGGTTACCCTGTATCGGGGTAGACCATCATGGAACTGGCTGGCCATACGAGTCATAGTGACCAGGGAAGCACTGCTTCATCATCTGTGAATGAGGTTATCAGACTGCTGAATAAAATAAGTAGTTGATGTTTTTCTCAACATATGGTTTATTTCTCCTCAGTTAGCAGAGTTACTGGTTCATTGCAATCATCATTGCCATCCTCTCTGGGACAGGTAGTTACCAGCAGGAAGCTCGTCTGGCATATAATATAACTTTATCTGACCTGCGGGTTCATGGTGTGAATCAACAATGTATTTATAATAATCCATAGGCTCTCAATACCAGTTTTCCTGATTGAGTGTCGGGTCAAAAAGATTGTGTTGTGCACTAGACATGTGGTTTCAGTCAAAGGACTGCGAGGCATTCCTGATTCAGCCTTGCATTATACTAATCTCCACTCTGAAGGAAAACGCTGAGTATTCATGGTGACTCTTCGTCAAGAGTTGACAGGGAATTAATATTCCCACATCTAAGGGAGACTGTGGTTTCACCTCTAGTCATTAGCTGCTGTGCTATATATATTAACAGCGATATGCATGAATAACTAGATAATGCATCTTCTGCGGGTAGGAAAGCCAAAAATAAAAAATTCCGTCCATAGGATCAATAGGATCCTCTGTTCCTCTATTGGTCCATAGGATCAATAGAGGAACAGCGATTCCGAGTGCAATCAGTAACATCCGAGGATGAGTGGTCCGGCCAAGGACTAGAGGGGTATATTTCTGATACTTCTCAAGATTACAGAAATATGGTGTAGGCCGAATCGGTTTAGCATTAGGCTAATCGGATTATGGGTTTACTTACCCAGTTTAAGATGGATGATTGGGTATCTGCAATTTAACTGATTCAGAGAATCAATCTTGTAGTTGCATACTCTGTCATATCTACACACATAAGGCACGGATTCTGCTGTTTAGATTACAAAGCTAGTGGTGAAAGCCTATGCTGCCCTTCTCAGATTAAAGGGCATTATGTCATCAAGTTTTAGGTAATATGCAAAATTGCAGCTGATAAAACTTATAGGTTATCGGTAGATATCTTTTGCGATATTACAAGTGAGGCTACATGAAATGTAACTGTGCCAATTTTCCTATTCAATCACGCCATCACTCTTATTTACTCAGTCACGAGTGACGGCTGGGACAGCCTCTCTTCTCGGGCAGCTAGCTCTGCACGATTGTATGAGATGCTTGTGAACAACATATGTAACTCAATTTTAAACGGAAGTAACAGAGGTTTGTATGGCTTCCAGTTTGAGCCTAAAGAACTTTTATGTGACAGCACAATTGACATTCCTTGTGCTGCTGTATCATTTCGTAGTACCATAAGTGGCACATAAATGATTGGTTCCTCACCCATTATTCTCTAACGTTATGCAGGGTGCCTTTTATTTGACCACTCTAATAGCCTACACTCATTGTAGTGTGCGATGTATAACAGTAAATTATTATGCAAATATTCCTCTATTTTCCTAATAGGACCAGTATCGTAAGATGATTATGCTTTCAGCAACTGATCTCAACATAAAGAACGCAGCTTTTACTTAATCTCTGGCTTAGTCTCTACATTTGTTTTTCCATCTTTTTTTATTTTTAGTCAGTTTAAAGTCTGTTTTTGGGGGACACTTTAACTTTTCTATATAGGGGAGGGGCGTAGGGCAAGGGGGAAACTAACTCCCAGTCGCTTCCTGGCAGGAGCGACTATTTCTCCGAGTCGCGTCATCGCCCCCCACCTCGTGGCCTACCTCTTGGATCCGAGCGGCCTTTCCTGCCAGGGACCGGAAACCGGACCAGAGGTGCAACAGCGGCGACCCTGGAGTCACCACGGAGCGGGCGATACTAACCTGGGTCGCCGTTGGAGCTCTGCAGCATTGGGCCGCTGCTCCAACATCGTGGAGCTCTGGTTTGAAGAGCTTCCAACGCGGGTGGCGCTGAACAACTCAGTGGAGTCCTGGGGCCCTTTGCTGAGGGCTGCCAGTGTTGTATCTCCACCCAGCGCGCCCTGCGGACTTTGGGAGCCGCGGACTCCGGTAGGAGGGGGCCGACTCAGGGTCCAGGCCGCTGAGGAGGTCCTCCAGTCCCGACGTCGGACTTACATCACCTGGGCTAGGGGGCCTGAACATCGGGCCGCATGTAGAGGCGACTGCGGAGGGCTCGGGGGAGGCCCCGACCACGGGGAAACAGTGGGGAACATCAGGGGAAGAGACTGACTTTGGTGCCTTCCCTCACAGTGGGAAACTTTGATCCTGCTGTGTGGGGATGTTTTACGTTGAATTCTATCAGCTCTATGTTGTGTTCTTTAGTTTTACTGTGTGGCTGCATGGTGATTTCATTTCACTGTGCCAATTGGCACACGTGACAAATAAATGTATCGTGTATCTTGTACGTCATGCTGACATTAGGGTAGCTTGTCACAGAAATAATCTCATAAGCAAATGAGCAGGATTACGTACATTTGAGATTGATAGCATTCCCACCAGAGCAGAGATCAGGGATGTCATTAGGTATACAAGTGCATTCAGTTACTAGTGCCTATGAAATGGAAGATAGTTATTTTGTTATTCAATAGTCTCAAAATATTCCTGATGGCTCATTAGCAGCCAATAGAATAGATTTCCCTTTCATCATACAGCATGAGGTTTACATAGTGCGGGTTACTAAATTATAAAATTTGGTGGCATATGTCTGGATATTTGCAGATAGTATTATGCACAGTGTTACATGAGTTATTGTCTAACTCTACAGTCTATTGGGATTACAGTTATGAACAATGGCCATGTATGCAAGTTAGCATCATGATATTAATAACTCATGTTTTTTCCTATCATTAATGGTTATCTGTTTAAGTGTTTCACACACAGATTGTGTCACTGCATGAAACCACAGAGCTTCGAAATCTTCACATAGTCACTCACGTGACTGAAATAAAATAGAAAGAGTAAACGGGAACTTACTGTTTGAAGTTTGATCTTTATTTTATGAGAAGTTGAAGTGAGGGATTACGTGCCCTCCACTCCCAACCCTATTCTCATAAAGATCATTCAGTAGTTCTAGCCGTTTAATCTTCCTATAGCTTAGGTCAGCAACTATTCTGTGGTTTCATACAGCTACTTTGAAGATTGACGCGCATGCGAGCTGGCGGACTCTTCACGTAATCCCTCACT
Source organism: Raja brachyura (assembly GCA_963514005.1). The sequence goes on along the minus strand of OY740792.1, from coordinate 3,599,010 downwards.
TCAACTTCTCATAAAATAAAGATCAAACTTCAAACGGTAAATTCTCATTTAATTTTTCTATTTACCCACATTAAACTGCATCTGCCATGCATCTGCCCACTCACCCAACCTGTCCAAGTCACCCTGCATTCTCAAAGCATCCTCCTCACAGTTCACACTGCCACCCAGCTTTGTGTCATCCGCAAATTTGCTAATGCTACTTTGAATCCCTTCATCTAAATCATCGATGTATATTGTAAATAGCTGCGGTCCCAGCACCGAGCATTGCGGTACCCCACTAGTCACTGCCTGCCATTCTGAAAGGGACCCGTTAATCCCTACTCTTTACATAGAAACATAGAAATTAGGTGCAGGAGTGGGCCATTCGGCCCTTCGAGCCTGCACCGCCTTCAATATGATCATGGCTGATCATCCAACTCGGTATCCCGTACCTGCCTTCTCTCCATACCCTCTGATCCCCTTAGCCACAAGGGCCACATCTAACTCCCTCTTAAATATAGCCAATGAACTGGCCTCAACTACCCTCTGTGGCAGAGAGTTCCAGAGACCCACCACTCTCTGTGTGAAAAAAGTTCTTCTCATCTCTGTCCTAAAGGATTTCCCCCTTATCCTTAAGCACGTTAAGTGGATGGCAAACTATTAGAAGTTTAAATCGTCATTCTGCTGAAAGTTTTTGAATCAAGTATAGGAGCAAGGTCCTACTACAGTTGTACAGGGCCCTGGTGAGACCACATCTGGAATATTGTGTGCAGTTTTCATCTCCTAATTTGAGAAAGGACATTCTTGCGATTGAGGGAGGTCGACGTAGGCTCACCAGATTAATTCTTTGGATGGCGAGACTGACATATAATGAAAGAATGGGTTGACTGGGCTTATATTCACTGGAATTTAGAAGGATGAGACGGGATCTTATGGAAACCATAGAAATCTGTAGAATTCCTCAGCGATTGGACGGGCTAAATGCAGGAAAAATGGTCCCAATGTTCCCGAGTCCATAACCAGGGATCATAGTTTAAGAATAAGGAGTAGCCCATTTAGGTTGAGATGAGGAAATCCGTTTTTCACCCAGAGAGTTATGAATCTGTGGAATTCTCTACGACAGAGGGCAGTGGAGGCTAATTCACTGGATGTTTCCAAGAGAGAGTTAGATATAGCTGTTAGGGCTAACAAAATCAATCCATGGTTTTATACTGAGATCTCCTGTCTTCTCCAACACCCCAAAGACGTTCAGGTTTGTAGGTTAGTTGGCTTGACATAAATGTAAGTTGTCCCTGGTGTGTGTAGGGTAGTGTTAGTGTACGGGGATCCCTGGTGTGTGTCGGGTAGTGTTAGTGTACGGGGATTGCTGGTGGGTGCGGACTCGATGGGCCGAGTGGCCCGTTTCCACACTGTATCTCTAAACTGAAAAAAAATCTAAACATAGGAAAGGAAACTAGCAGATACCGCACAGTGGTTTGAGCTAACATTAAGCCACAGAGTTTAGAAATTACAGTGAAAAACCGACAGTGGATGTTGGAACAAAATATAAATAAAATGCTGTAGGAAGTCTGCAGGAAGGAACTGCAGATGCCGGTTTATACCAAAGATAGACACAAACTTACCGAATAGTGAAAGGCCTGGATAGAATGGACGCAGAGAGGACGTTTCCAATAGTGGGAGAGTCTAGGACCAGAGGTCACAGCCTTAGAATTAAAGAGCGTTCTTTTAGGAAGATGAGGAGGAATTTCTTTAGTCAGAGGGTGGTGAATCTGTGGAATTAATTGCCTCAGAGGCCCGTGGAGGCCGTCAATGGATATTCTTAAAACAGAGATAGATTCTCGGTTAGTACTGGTGCCAGAGGTTATGGGGATAAGGCAGGAGAATAGTAAGATTAAACGAGAACTTACCAGTTCGAAGTTTGATCCTTATTTTATGAGGAGTTACGATGAGGAATTACGTGAAGAAGCCCCGCCAGGCGCATGTGCGTCATACTTCAAAGCAGCGGCGTGAAAACACAGAAACCGATAGCCGAAGTAACATAGTAAGGCTTTAGAAGACTAGAACTACCAGATGATCCTTTCGATTATGCACGTAATCCCTCATCGTAACTCCTCATAAAATAAGGATCAAACTTTGAACTGGTAAGTTCTTGTTTAATCTTATTATTTTACTTCGGAGTCACGTGGATGACTACATGAAGATTTCAAAGCTCTGTGATTTCATGCTGTAGATGCACTCCATACGACACACTGCTTCAGTTGACACAGTAATGAATAAATAATATATTGAACATTGCTTTGAATTATCCAATAATCAATTTTTAAATAACAATACAGTAATAACCCCTCTATCCCACGTGAAATTACAAATGAAATTTATAAATACAAAGCAAATCAAATCAAACTGAACCCAAAACAGCATGCCCAAACCCTGGCACTGTCAGGACAGGTTTATCATAATTTTAGAAAAGTTGATTCCTTAGGCCATCCTGTGGCCTTGCTGCATATGTTGATGCTGCCCTGGTGGAGTGAGATTTAAACACATGAGTGTCTACTCCAGCAGAATCCAAAACCTGTTTACCATCTAGAAATAGTTTATACTGACACCTTTTATGAGTTTTTTTTGTGACTGATGAGCATTGCTGTCTCAGAGACTCTAAGTTACCTCAATATATTGACTCAGGTGCTTAGCTACACATAACCTTTGGTCAACAGGGTATGCTTAAAACTTACTTTGGTTCCTGGCCTGCTTTTTTTGATTAAATCATACACATAAAATGTAATGTTAGCTGCAGAAGAATACATGCTATCTAGTCGTAACTTTTGCAATGTTTGCACTCTTTGCGCTGATACTAACGCCATGAGCTTAACGACTTTAAGTGTTAACTTCTGAAAAGACAATGACGTAATTGGAGCCCATTGCCGAAGCAGTGTGAGAACTATACTGACATCCCAGATTTCTGTATTTATAGGTTTAGGAGGATTTTTGTTACCAAATTCCTCTCATGAATCGGGACACTAATGGATGAAACCGGATAGGTTGTTGTTCTGAAACTGCCCTAAATAGGAGGACAAAACACTCCAAGCACTATTATTGACACTATAACATCAAAAATGCAACATAGCAAGGAACTCCAATACACCCAGTATACTTGCAGTATGATAAGATATATCTGACTGTAAACAAAACATCTCCCATTTCTTAATATAAGACACATATTGTTTCTTAGTGCTATCTCTCCAAGCTGTAATTATGACATCCATGGTCCTATTCAACAGTCCAAAGCCTTGGAACGATCTGGTCAGAACCTGCAGATCAACAAATTAATACAATCATGTAACGGATGACTTTCTTCTGTACTGGATGCACCAACAAATTACTGCAGTTGGGAACAGTCATGAATGGCTGAGTCATCATTCTGAGCACCAATGGGAACCATGGCTGTGTAGTTCGGTCCGGAACCACCAAAACACCCGAGGCGGAGTCCTGCTGTATTTTGGTGAGACACTGCCTAATCAGGCAGAATGGGGGAAGCATAACAGAATGTACGTCCCCAATGTAGCGAGAATGCATCCACCGCTACTGCTCCTGGACCCGGTTCCATTTAAGCAACTGGTGATTTAGCCTGGATGCAACAGATCAATATCTGGCAACCCATAGTGGCTGACAATCATTTTAAAACTTCAGGATTTAATCATCCATTCTATGTTGTCATTGACCTTTCCTGACCTTTCTGCGCAGGATGAGAAGAGCTCATCTCCCCCATCCCATCCTCACTACTTTCTACAGGGGCACCATAGAGAGTATTCTGACCAGCTGTATCTCTGTCTGGTTTGGGGACTGTAGAGCCTCCGACTGGAAGTCTGTGCAGAGAGTGGTGAGGACAGCGGAAAAAATCATCGGGACCTCTCTCCCCTCAATCGGGGATATTGCGACCAAACGCTGTGTGTCTAAGGCCAGCAGTATCATAAAGGACCCCACACATCTCCATCACGGACTGTTCACTCTGCTGCCCTCGGGAAAAAGATACCGCAGCATGAGGAGCAGAACATCAAGGTTCCGCAACAGCTTCTTCCCACGAGCCATCAGACTCCTGAATGCCATGTAAATGGGCTGCCACTATTGTCTATTTACCCTTTTCATACATACCTATCCCTCGGTTAATTTATTGTGTTGCACAGGGAGCCAAATGCAACGTAATTTCGTTTGGAACTGCATATATCAATGTATTTCTAAATGACAATAAAGTTTGTTTGACTTGACTTTTGACTTGACTTGACCTGTTGTCTGCCACCACATTGTGTCTACCTGGTCGGTAGATAGCTGAGACCCAGATGTTTCTGGAAATACACCAGTGCCACATGAGATTAGTCAGATTATCACATGATACTGAACTTATTCCTGCCATGGGATTGATATATGGCACAGCCGTGGTATTATCAATCTGGAGTTGAACATGTAAATTATTCATTGTTGAACAATAAACTTTTAATCCATAGAATGCACTCAGCAATTCTAAGTAATTTATACCATGCCTGTGCAGGATTAAATCCTCTTGCACACTCCTCTACCACCACAGCTAGACTCGCTGTCCGTAGCTCCCCATCCGGCAGCACTCACATATGTCTGTAAAAGCACTGAATGTTGCTCAACCAAAATGTTTTTGGTAGTTTGTAATTGAGCTATGGCTCTGGTTGGTAACTGCATAGGTCTATCAAAATGACCTGCATGTTCTTTAAGTGCTAGTTCTCTAGCTCGTTGCAGACTTCGATAGTGCAGTGGTACAAACTGCACTGCAGGCAAAGCTGCCACCAATTTACCAATAACAGTAGCTACTTGCCGGATGGAGGGATATTATTTTTCAGCGAGACTGGTACAGACCTCTCTGATCTCCACAGCCTTGGCTGTAGGCAAAGTCACTGAGATATCAACTGAATCAATGACAAATCCCAAATGAACAATTTAGGATGGCTCTACCTTGGATTTGGTTGGATGGACCAGGAACCCTAACCCTTCAAACAGGTATTTGGTTGCTGAAACCGATTCCTCAGCTGTCTGCTGAGTGTTGCTTATGATTAAATATTATCTAGATAAGCCTTTACCATGTGATTCTGGGCCCAAAGTAGCGCCAGCACTGGTTTCCACTATTTCTTGAACAGCCTAGGAACTGAGATTAACTCATTGGGTAATGCTTTAAATTGCCACAGCTGTCCTATCCAACTAAATTTAAAGTATCTCTGATACTGATGATGAATTGGTACTGAATAATATGCATCTTTTAGATCTATAGTTGCCATATAACAGCCTTATGATAACAGCCATTTCCCAGTATTAAGGTGTCCATTTCAAAAATGGCTATAGTGAACATGGGAATTTAACTGGTTTAGGTCCAGAATACTTCTACATCCCCCATCTTTTCTCTGTCTGGGGAATATATATTGGACACAAATTGTTGAGGATGGTTTATCGTCCTCTCGATTACCCCTTTTTTGGGACAAAACCATAATTTTACCTGCTGAGTTTGTACTGAAACTCCAATACTCTATAGGCATATTCTGTATGGATCAATTCCTGACATAAACTGTATTCGAGCTTGAGACAGTGTGTAGTATAAACCGATGAGATGTTATGCAGCACCATTCATCATAACTAATTGCAACCTACCCCAACTGGAGGTCCCAGAATCTTATCCTGGACAGAATGCATCACCTGTACCTCTACAATCGCCCTTTATCCCTTCTTCCCATATTGGGGTTGTAGCTGGGATACACAGGTGAGTAATACTATCGTCCCACTGGCCCCCCTCTGCTTGGCCCTGCCCCTGGATCCGTCACCTTTCGCGCTGAAACGACCTGCGAGGTGGCATCCTGGCAGAAGGGACGTATGTCTTCATGAGACGGATTGTTTTGGCATGTTCCTCCAGGCCCTTGACTTGTTTGAGGAGGTCCACCCCAAATAAATAATCTGGGTTTGGATATTGGTGGACCTACATAGAGCTGCAACTTCGGGTTCAACGTAGGCGTTGCAGAACAGGCCAGCATATCTTGTTGAGTATCAGACATCGGTGCCCCCTGGACCTTCCCCGAATGCCTGCTGCCAACAACTTGAGGACGCATTGAAATCTCACTTCTTGTCCCCGCATCGTTGCACTCATTTGTGCCCTTTCCGAGTTCACGGTGGGTATTTTGAGTGAAGCACACTTTACAGGTGTTTTATAACGTGTGGCAGTCTTCCATGAACATATCCTGGAGCTGATGAGAACCCATGTAATTTACATTGGCCGCTAGAGTTGGCGGCTAGAGTTTTCTCGATAGCCTCACCAGTCCCTTCCGGGTTTAGCGAAGTTTAACGCTACGTCCAGGACACCTGGAGCATGGCTCGTGTGCGCTGGTGTGTGCATATAAGCAGTGACACCAGCTGCAGGGTCAGGCTCCTCCTGCCCTGCTTCTCCCAAGTCATGCTCTAGGGAGGTCTCATCCAGACCTAAACAAGGTGCTGGAGAAGATAATTCCCACTGTTATCCATAAGCGATGTTTTCTTCTTTGCTGTAAGGACCTCTGCGAGAGGCTGTGTGGGAATCCTAGGGCATTCAACCCCAATTGAAATTTTCCATGGCTCTTTAAATTTGGAGCATTTTCCCCAAACCTTTAAATTAAAAGGAGGGAGTCTTGCATATCATCAGACTCATGAGACAAATGAGCCTGAGAGTACTTTAGTTTGATATTTCTGAGTGCCTTGAAGCACTGGAAATTGATGGAGATAGTTGAGAAATAAAGTTAGCATTTCATTTTATTTCATTTCATTTTATTTTATTTCATTTCATCCCAGCTGCCAGTAGAACAGTAGCGGGTATTGGAGCCGGCATTTAGCGCAGCCGTTATCTCCAAACCCGATCTAAATAGCGGTAATGGCGGGAGCCGGCTTTAGAGCAGCCGTTATCTGCCGAACCGTTCGAAAAGCGGTAACCACGGTCCCCGCTCGTTCCACTCCATTACCGCAGTTTAACAATATATATTACCTACTCTGGCTGGCTCTGCGAGCCAGACTTACAGAGTTTAAAAAACACTCGCAGGAAAGGCTTAATATTGACTTACCTGCGGGTTACTACTTACCGCTGGTGGAGCTGTGCTCTCCAGCAGGTTGACATAATGACGCGCATGCGCCTGGCGGGGCTTTATGAATAGAAGTCCATGCAGACCTAAGTAATATGAGATTTATCTTTCCCTGGCGGGGCTTCTTCACGTAGTTACTCACGTGATTCTGAAGTAACAATGGGTTAGGAGGTAGATAGATCAGCCATGATTGAACGGCGATGGGCCGATAGGCCTAATCCTGCTCCTAACACTTATGAACATTAAAATAGACAATAGACAATAGGTGCAGGAGTAGGCCATTTGGCCCTTTGAGCCAGCACCGCCATTCAATGTGATAATGGCTGATCATATCAGTCGATATACTGGGAACTTCGCAGGTTGGGCAGCATCTCTGGAGTCATTGAGTCACAAAGCGTGGAAACAGGCCCTTCGGCAAGTTGCTCCCACCAGCCAACATGTCCCATCTACTGGGCCTGTACTCAAGTGTAGAAGGATGAGGGGGAACCTCGTGGAAACATACCAAAAGGCATGGATAGAGAGAACGTGGAGAGGACATTTCCACTAGTGGGAGAGTCTAGGGCCAGAGGGCACAGCAAGGCTGCCAACATTGGGTGCGAGTTGAGAGTGAGAAATTGCGTGAGACCGAGCACGAGGGAGTGTAGTGACCAGTGTGGGAGGGGGGGTGACGGCCATAGTGGGGGAAAAGGGGGAACCCAGAGGATCTGTCCTGACCCTTTAATTAGGCAGGTTCATTAGCCCTTAAAACCCGGGACCTCTGCTGCAGTCTCATTACATTTCCTATTGAAGCGACTGGAAGATGCCTTGCAGGACTGTCCCCCAGCCTGGCACTGCCCCAGTCCCACTATGGCCGTGACCCCCACTCTGCACACTGGCAGTCAGTGGGGTTCAGCAAAGGGAGGAACCCACAGGAACTGCCCTCACCCATTATTTAGGCTGATTCAGGAGCAGGACCTCTGTGACAGTGTCATTAAAAAAACACTCACAATTATATTCATCATATTATTTTTATATAATCTAATTATATTTAATTATATATGATTACAGTCATATTTACAAGTCATATATATGCATCCTCAAGTTGTTGGCAGCAGGCATTCGGAGAAGGTCCAGGGGGCACCGATGTCTGATACATATATATATATATATATATATATATATATATATATATATATATGTATGATAATATATAGTTTAAATGGACTGCAACACGGAAATAGGCTGCCCATGGTGTAATATGGGCATTGGCCTCTAGATAGCGCTTACTTTCCCGATCTCATTTAAAAAAAAAGATTTTTATTAGAAGCAATGCATGTTGCCAATGATGTAACAGTTTTTTAAATACACATTTAACTTGTTTCAAAAGTTATAGAAATTACATGGCTTCTCACCAGCTCCAGGATACGATCATGGAAGACTGCCACACGTTATAAAACACCTGTAAAGTGTGCTTCACTCAAAATGGCCACCGTGAACTCGGAAAGGGCACAAATGAGTGCAACGATGCGGGGACAAGAAGTGAGATTTCAATGCGTCCTCAAGTTGTTGGCAGCAGGCATTGGGAGAAGGTCCAGGGGGCACCGATGTCTGATACATATATATATATATATATATAGGTATGATAATATATAGTTTAAATGGACTGCAACACGGAAATAGGCTGCCCATGGTGTAATATGGGCATTGGCCTCTAGATAGCGCTTACTTTCCCGATCTCATTTTAAAAATAAATATTTTTATTCGAAGCAATGCATGTTGCCAATGATATAACAGTTTTTTTAAATACACATTTAACTTGTTTCAAAAGTTATACAAATATTACGAAATGATTTATATAAGCTTCTATTTTTTTTTAGAAAGTAAAGAAGTAAAAGGATAGGTGTATAATCAACGAAGATGGAGATTAAATAATATTGATTATGATTATATAAGAAAAATTTAAAAAACCAAAAAAAAACAATATTAAAAAAAATAATAATACAAGCAAACAATTATTATATAATAAAAAAAAGATTGAAGTCTACATCTTAACAATGAATGGAACAATTTCACATAACAATATCTATAGAGACGTGTATACAAATCTCAGAATAGATCTTTTCATCTAATCCTACAACTGGATATTTGTTGAGTTTCAATGCTGAGCTCAGCTACCCCTTCATATAGTCAGTGAATGGAGACCATATTTGTTCAAAAAGTTCATATTTGTCCATTAGGACAAACCTGATTCTCTCCAAATGCAACGTCTCCGACATTTCCACTGTCCACATTTTAATTGTGGGGGATAATGTTCCCTTCCAGAATTTTCTAATTAGTTTAATTAATTAATGTGCAATTTAGGGCAATAGCGAGTTATGACATCCTTCTCAATTATATTTCATCTAAATCTGTGGAAATGTTCATGTAGTTCGGTGACCTGGGTCACGAAAACTGATTTCTATACACATTTTTGATGCTCGGCCCACAGCCTAGTGGTCTGTTTCACATTCACAACACTACATCAGGATTTCTACCTGACAGAGGCAATCAACTACCTCCAATCTCTCACAGCAGAGAAAATGCAGATGCCACCTCCTGCTGACGGAGCCTGTACAACACAACACAGCGAGGGCTGGTTTCACTTATCGTTCGTAACCGTGAATATGAAGAAACAATCCGAATTGTTCCTGGATTTTGCCACTGCCAACAGAGGGGACGAGAAAGTAAAATTCCTTGTTGGATCCATGCGGGATGACAGTAACGTGGGCGCGTCTATTTACCTATACGGAGGAGGGAGTGTGAGGAGCCGCTGCTTTGAACCCCCGTCTCAGCCTGAGAGACCAACAGCGAGTGGGACAACACACAACAGTGTGACGTTGCAGTTAGAGCCACCCACATGTGGTTCTGATGAGATTGTGGGCTACAAGGTAGAGTATCGAGGTAGCCAGCAGGAGAAATGGACAATACCAGATACACCTGACACATCCCACTCCTTCATGATATCTAGGTTGGAGCCACACCAGGAATATCACGTCCAATACAGAGCCGTGACCAAGGTAGGGCCAGTGAGATCTACAAGGTCTCCACCCGGCCGACAAGTCCACCTGGTAAACCGGTCTTCCAGGATCAGTCACCCAACCCAACACTGTCCGGGGACGGACCAAGTCAGATCGGAGCCGACGTATTTAATTACAGGAATGAATACAAGGAAGAACCTTCATTGGACGCATTGGACGGATCACGGGAGAAGATTCAGACAACAGACAGCCAATGCCACGATAGTTCAGACAGACCAAAGAGAATTGCCCTAAATCTTCTCGAACAAGCTCAATTAATATCCAGAGGAAACCCTTCCATTTACAAGCTCAACCTAGAAAGGGAGGTGTTTAAATAGTCCAAGCAGCTTGTGAAATGCTCCTTTGGAAAGCCCACCACTATGCATAAGATGAAGACAATTATGTTGCTGGTGGCAACTGGGTCAGGAAAGATAGCCCTCATCAACGGGATGATCAACTACATCTTGGGCGTGGAGTGGAGGGACAACTTCAGGTACCAGTTAATCCAGGAGGAGATGGGAAAATCCCAGGCTGAGAGCCAGACCTCCTCCATCACTGCCTACCATCTCCACCACCAGCTAGGGTTTAACATCGACTGCTCTCTGACTATCATCGACACGCCAGGATTCGGGGACACCAGGGGCATCATCCGGGATCACCAGATCACTGGCCACGTCCACGATTTCTCCACAGGGCGTGGATCAGATCGACGCGGGCCTGTTTCGTCATCCACGCCGCTCTGGCTCGCCCGACCCAGACACAGAAATATGTCTTCGATTCCATCCTTTCCATTTTTGGCAAAGATGACGCGGAGAACATTCAGATACTGGTGACGTTGGCGGACGGGCAGCGCCCCCCAGTTCTGGAGGCACTGAAAGCCGCCCAGGTACCCTGCCACAAATACAAAAAAACAATTGCCAGTACACTTCAAGCTTAATCATTCTGCCATTTTTGCCCAGCGTCCGACCTCTGGCGACGAGGGAAGCTATGACAACAGCGGTGAAGAAGATAATAACTTTGACCAGATGTTCTGGAAGATGGGGACAAACAGTATGAAGAAGTTCTTCACAGCTCTGAGCACGATGCAGGTGAGGAGCCTGCTCCTGACCAGAGAGCTTCTGAAGGAACGTAGACAGCTGGAGTCCGTAGTGGCCGGGTTGCAGACTCTGATCCAAGCAGGGCTGACCAAATTAGAGGAGCTCAAGATGACCCAACAAGTCCTGAACCAAAACCAATCCAACCTGGACGAAAATAAAGATTTTGAGTACGAGGTCGATGTGACCGTTAAAGAAAAGAGGAAACTTGACAGCGATGCTCCATTAGTAAACAACTGTACGGTTTGTGAATGCAGTTGTCACGACTCCTGTGCGTCTACAGGTTATATTTTCAAATACTGGTGTTCACCAATGGTGGTGGGGAAACCAACTGAAGGAAAATTATGAGAAGGCATATGGTGTGAAGATGAGGTTATGGAGTCACTTGAGCAGGAGTTTGCTGAGGTGGGGAACAGTGCTGGAGCTGATTCAAGAATTATCCCAGGGCACTAGACGACTTGAAGAAACAGCCCCGAGACCAAACCCGTTGTCCACCGCGGCTTACATTGACCTCCTGATTCAGGCTGAGAAAGATGAGGCGAAGCCGGGCTCCACTGAATGAATTGAGGCACTGACCGCTGTGAAGAGGCAGGCAGAGGCCAGAGAACAACTCGCTACCAACGAGAAGCTGTCACCGGAGTATTCGAATGAAGGTGCAGCGGGAGGGAAAAGTGCTGGAGAGAAGTCAAAGGAAAAAATGTCAAACGTGATCAATTGGTTCTCACCTTATTTGTAACTGAGAATCATTCCAGTTATTTTCCAGTGTGTTTCACTCAACCGATACACGAGTCCTCGTTCTAATTCCTCGTCCTTATCCTCCCCAATCTGCCCGTAGCCTTTCACACCGAACCTTCCTTCCTCGAAGCTGCCTCCTTCTCAACATATTCCCATAGGGTAGGTATGTTACAAAACTTACCTTGAGCGGCGCTGCAGTTCTGCCGCACCCCGTGTGCGTGACTTTGGCGCCTTTCAGAGAGGGGCATGTTTAAAATGCCGTTTTTCCACAGACAGGGCAAATCGATCCATGTCGGGCGATTTCGTCGCTAAAGAGAAATCGCTCCGACATTTCATTCATGAAGCTATTTTTAAACTACGCTAGATTATTTATTAACTAGAGTAGTTTAAAAATCATCTTCTAAAGCTCTGAACGCCGACAGCAGAACGGACCTAACGTAGGGGAGAAAATAAAGTGCACAGTTTATTTTTACATTAAAACTTGTTTTTTAGGAAGCCTTTAATCACATTTTCATGTTGCGAAATGGGGACAAAATAAATGTATGAACCGGCAGCGTTTTTCATGCCGACTTCACCGCAAACCGCAACGTTCTAATCCACCGCATTCCACTAAAACCCACTCGCTAGTTGATTTAAATGGCCATTAATTTACAGGCATTAAACACTAAATTCCTTCCATTTATCCCAGAAATTCATGAAAATGAGATTTAAAAATCATGTTATATTGTGAATTATTGTGTGAATGTTATTTGGACACTTAGGCAATTAAAAAAAAGTTTATCTTTTCTTAAGAAATGGATAGATGTTTAGATCTAGTAATTGAATTTTGTATTAACGAAGGAACTGCAGATGCTGGAGAATCGAGGGTTACACAAAAAGCTGGAGAAACTCAGCGGGTGCAGCAGCATCTAAGGAGCGAAGGAGATAGGCGACGTTTCGCGTCGAGACCCTTCTTCAGACTTAGTTGCAATTAGGTAACTAACTAATTACATGCTTTAATTCCAGGTCATCCAAGTAAGATTGTTTCATATTTGTTTCAGAATGCTTCAATCTATAATAACTGAAAATTTCTTTCAGTTCTCTTAATTTTTAAGAAAGTTATGGGCTTTTGACTGTCCTAGATCACAGCTTTTGTGTTAAGTCAATGGAAAGGCAATGGGGAACAAGATGCTAATTTCCGAGTATGAAAATGGCCATAACCTTTTTAATACTGAAGATATGAAAGTGAATTAGGTGTCAAATTAAACTTATTTTTATGCTTTATCTGATGGGATAAATTGCAGACTTGATTTTTTAAATCTCAACCTTTTGTAACATTGCTACATAGGGGCCATATCAGAGGAAGGATGTGCTGACGTTGAAGAGGGTCCAGAGGAGGTTTACTAGAATGATCCCAGGAATGAGTTGGTTAACATATGATGAGCGTTTGTCAGCACTGGGCCTGTACTCGCTGGAATTTAGAAGGATGAGGTGGATCCTCATTGGAACTTACCGAATAATGAAAGGCCTGGATAGAGTGGATGTGGAGAGGATGTTTCCACTAGTGGGAAAGTCTAGGACCAGAGGTCACAGCCTCAGAATTAAAGGACGTTCTTTTAAGAAGGAGATGAGGAGGAATTTATTTTGTCACAGGGTGGTGAATCTGGAATTCTTTCCAACAGACGGCTGTGAAGGGCAAGTCAATGGATATATTTAAGGCAGAGATTGATAGATTCTTGATTAGTACAGGTGTCGGGGATTATGGGGAGAAGAAACGAGGATGCGGTTGGGAGGGAGAGACAGATCAGCCATGATTGAATGGTGAAGTGGAAATCTACACTTTAAAAATGGCCATTGACTTGGCAATGAATTCCATGGATTCACCATCCTCTGATGAACAACATTCCTCCTCGACTCCTTTCAAAGTCAAAGTCAAGTCAAAAGAGTTTATTGTCATGTGTCCCTGACAGGACAATGAAAATCTTTCTTTGCATAGCACAACAGAACATAGAAGGCATTGACTACAATTCTATACATAATTACACCCATGAATTAATAAATTAATAAAGTGCAAATAACAGATGGAGGGATATTAATGTTCAGAGTTCCGAGCCAGGTTTAATAGCCTGATGGCTTCTAAAGGTACATCCTTTTATTCTGACTTTATGGCCCCTGATCCTAGACTCTCCCACTAGGGGAAACATCCTCTCCACATCCACTCTATCCAGGCATTTCACTGATTTGGTACGTTTCAATGAGGTTCCCCCCCCCCCCCCCCCCCTCCGGCATTTTTTAATTACCGCTCTACACTTCTAACACTGGAAGTATTCACCCTGGGCGGTGCGGTGCCACAGCGGTAGAGTTGCTGCCTCACAGTGCCAGAGACCCGGGTTCAATCCTGGGATCGCTTGTTGGCTCGGACTCGGTGGGCCGAAGGGCCTGTTTCCGTGCTGCATCTCCAAACTAAAACCAAACTACACCTCGTGGTTCCACATAGAGATTGGTCCCCAACAGGTCTTATCCTTTTTACTGGATAAACATAAAATGCTTTGGACCTGTTCGTAATCTTGTCTGCCAGTATCACTTTGTATTGTTCTTTGCACTAGTCAATTTTTAATTTCGGCTCTGTATTTCTAATACAATTTGATCCCCTTTTCCTTCTATATACTTCCCCCTTTTAATTCAATTCTCAATAACTTTTCTCTTCCAAAACAAATGGGATAAATGGCAGACATCGATAGCATGACAATTATATCTCACCTGAACCAGACATTATTCTTTCTGAAGACACAAAGATTCCACCGGGTGGCGCCAGCAATGGCTGCCTCGCCAACAGTCTGTCTGTCCTTTCCTTCTTTGTGTTTTAATTGTATGTGTTAAATGTATGTTTTTAGTGTTCTTTAGTTTGTTTTATGTGGGGGGGGGGGGGTTGGGGATACTTTTCCCAACCTCCTACCTCGACGGGGATTTGATTTAGTTACGTATCGTATCTCCATCCCATCTAAAAGTTAAGGAGGCCTATGTCAGAAAAGTCTGCACATATATGTCATTCTTTGAATCATGCTTGACTGTGCCCAAAAGCTTGACAGTGCTTGGAGCTAAAAATGTGTTGTTTGTCAAGGGATGGCGTCTTGCAATCTCTTGCATTTCACAGCTGTGGCAGCACATAAAGGAAAGCACAGACGCCCGTTTAATGTTCACATCTCCGGTCAATCAGGATGTTGTAGAGAATTTGTTCTCCACTATTCGGCGAAAGGGCGGATTCAGAGAAAATCCATCAGCGAAGGAGTTTCGATGTGTTTTTCGGATGGTTATGGTGGCTGAACTGATAACGCCATCTGTGAGTGCAAACTGTTCCCCAGACTCAGACAAATTCATCTTAACACTGCAAACACTAACAAAAAACAGAGTCAAGAAACCATCTCCATCTATCTCCCAAATCAATAAAACAAAAACAGCACAATGCAGTCTGCAGCATTTCACTTGATCTCCCTGAAGAGACTACACTAGCTTACATCGCAGGTCACAGGATCATCACTTCACATGAACTGTCCTCAAAATGCCACACACACAGAGAAGTTCTATTACGAATTGATGCCACTTTGGTTGATCCTGCACTCATATACATCCATCATAAAGCATATGACACATCAACGTCTGACCGGCTCATTGATGGTGTCTTCGGAATACTTTCTTGGGTTCTGTGAAGTGTGCGAGAAAGTGTTCTGCACAGAATTTGATGATGTAAACATGACCAGGGATAACATTTCCCATCTAATAAACACAGCAATACATAACACACAGCAATACAAAGACATGACCTTGTGCTGCAATAGAGTCAAGGTTAGAACAGTAGTGATCTTTGTGAGTATCCACATGCACTATGGACTCAAATTCAAGAATAGAAAAATGCATAACTTGACTGTTAAAAGGTGATATAAAAAACTTCAAAAAGTGGAACATTAGTAAAGTGCTTAATTTTCAATCATTATTTACTTGAAGTAATACAATTGTTCAAGTTCAAGTGAGTTTATTGTCGTGTGTCCCTGATAGGACAATGAAATTCTTGCTTTGCTTCAGCACAACAGAACATAGACAGCATTGACTACAGAACAGATCAGTGTGTCCATATATCATTGTATAAATATATACACACATGAATAAAAAAACTGATAAAGTGAAAATAACAGATAATGGGATATTAATGTTCAGAGTTTTGTCCGAGCCAAGTTTAATAGCCTGATGGCTGTGGGGAAGTAGCTATTCCTGAACCTGGACGTTGCAGTCTTCAGGCTCCTGTACCTTCTACCTGAAGGTAGCGGGGAGATGAGTGTGTGGCCAGGATGGTGTGGGTCCTTGATGATACTGCCAGGCTTTTTGAGGCAGCGACTGCGATAGATCCCCTCGATGGAAGGAAGGTCAGAGCCGATGATGGACTGGGCAGTGTTTACTACATTTTGTAGTCTTATCCGTTCCTGGGCGCTCAAGTTGCTGAACCAAGCCACGATGCAACCAGTCAGCAAGCTCTCTACTGTGCACCTGTAGAAGTTAGAGAGAGTCCTCCTTCACAAACCTGACTCTCCGTAATCTTCCCAGGAAGTAGAGGCGCTGATGAGCTTTCTTAATAATTGCACCTGTGTTCTCGGACAAGGAAAGATCTTCAGAGATGTGCACGCCCAGGAATTTGAAACTCTTGACCCTTTCAACCATTACCCGTTGATATAAACGGGACTGTGGGTCCCCATCCTACTCCTTCCAAAGTCCACAATCAGTTCCTTGGTTTTGCTGGTGTTGAGGGCCAGGTTATTGTGCTGGCACCATATGGACAGTTGCTCGATCTCTCTTCTGTACTCCGACTCGTCTCCATCAGTGATACGTCGTACAACAGTGGTGTCGTCAGCGAAATAGATGATGGAGTTCGCACTATGACCGGCTACGCAGTCATGAGTATAGAGTGAGTACAGCAGGGGGCTGAGCACACAGCCTTGAGGTGCTCCCGTGCTGATTGTTATCGAGTCTTGACACATTTCCACCAATACGAACAGACTGTGGTCTGTGAATGAGGAAGTCGAGGATCCAATTGCAGAGGGATGCGCAGAAACCCAGTTCTGTGAGTTTGGTAACCAGCTTGGAGGGGATGATTGTATTAAATGCCGAGCTGTAATCAATGAATAACAGCCTGACATATGAGTTTTTGTTGTCCAAGTGGTCCAGAGCAGAGTGGAGGGCCAGCGAGTTCGCATCCACCGTTGATCTGTTGTGGCGGTAAGCGAACTGCAGTGGGTCCAGGTTTTTGTCGAGGTAGGAGTTGATTTGCGCCATGATCAACCTCTCAAAGCACTTCATCACCACAGGCGTTAGTGCCACAGGTCGATAGTCATTGAGGCACGTCACCTTGCTCTTCTTGGGCACCGGTATAATTGATACCCTTTTGAAGCAGGTGGGAACCTCAGACCTCGGAGGTGAGAGGTTGAAAATGTCCGTAAAAACTCCAACCAGTTGGTCCGCACAGGCTGTTTATCTACATAGTGTGAAATTTTGATTGTTACCCACACAAAATCGTGCCAATGACGATTTATTTATCTATATTACTGAAACTAAGATCTTGACCACTTTCGGCTGTCTGTTTCTTGATTTCCGAGAGAACGCCGCCACTTACGGCCGTCATTTTTGACCCCCTCACTCAGAGTCCCAGGGGGGAGGGACTATAAATCCCGGAAGTGTTGTGCCTCACTCAGTCTCTGCGAGACGGAGGAAGCGAGAGGGTCACGGCTCTCTGAGCTGCGAATAACACTGAAAGCATGTCTACTCCACGGTGAGTCCCCTCGATGTGCTTGTAACATTTTTGCCAAATTGTCTTGGCTTTTAAAGACTCTTCAGAAAACGTGTTCCAGCACCGAAAGTCGCGTTTTGCATTAACAAATGGTGGCTGTGACGTTCCGTTACTTCTACACGTCAGTCCATTGGATTTCGAAGGTGTGGTCTATCTTGCTCCTCTAGCATCTTTGCTGGAGACTGCAGGAGCTTTTTGTGTCTGGGAAGGAACTGCAGATGCTGGTTTACACTGAAGGTAGACACAAAAAGCTGGAGTAACTCAGTGGGACAGGCAGCATCTCTGGAGAGAAGGAATGGGCGACGTTTCGGGTGCTGGAGAAAATCAGTGGGACAGGCAGCATCCATGGAGCGAAGGAATAGATGACGTTTCGGGTCGAAACCCTTCTTCAGATGATGTTCATAGAAAATGTAGAATAGATCTTTGTTAGCTGGGGGAAGGTGGATATCTTTAATAACATTTTATGATGGTTCCCCTGATTACTTTTCATCATTGTATGATTCATTATCACCTTCTCTGAACTAACTATGATCTAATTCTATACTTTCCTCGATCCACATCCCCTTTGCTGTCTCATTTTCACACCTTACGCTTCCTTGTCTCTGTGTCTCCCTCTCCCCTGATTCTCAACCATTTGACTGCCTGAGATACAGGTCCACCAACGGTTTTCCGGCAACTGGTAGTAGGTATGTTACAAAACTTACCTTTAGCGGTGCTGGAGTTCTGCCGCTGGCCGTGTGCGCGACTTTGGCGCCTTTAAGGGGGGGGGCGGGGTTTCAAATGCGGTTTTCCCCATGCAATCCGGAGCTTTATTTTCTCGGAGTGCGATCTGGAGATCTGGAGATTCGTTCCGACTGCCGATAAGTCCGTTTTTTAAAATAAATCGTCCGACTATTTCAGCGCTGCAGTAAAATAAAAATTAGCTCCTAATGCCGTGAATGCCGACAACGGGGACGGATTTTACGTAGGGGACAGGTGAGTGAAAGCTGTTTATTTTATCATATAAACTTGCTTTTTTAGGGGACTTAAATCAATATTTCATGTTGTGAAACGGTGATTTAGCCCCCATATGAACTGTCAGAATTGTTCCTGCTGATATGGGGTTTAAATTCACCGCAACCGCAACGTTCCAATGCAGCGCGTTCCATAAAATCCCACTCGCAAGCTGTTTAAAATGCCGATTAATTTACAGGCATTAAACACTGAATTCCTTCAATTTGGCCTATAAATTAATGACAATTAGATTTAAAAATCATGTTTTATTGTGAATTATTGTGTGACTGTTAATTGGACACTTAGGCTTTAAATTTTTTTTAAATTTTTTTCTTAAGAAATTGATAAATGTTTAGATCTAGTAATTGAATTTTGTAATTGGCTACAATTGGGTAACTAACTAATTATATGCTTTCATTTCAGGTCATCCAAGTAAGATTGTTTCATATTTGTTTCAGAATACTTCAATCTATAATAACTGAAAATTTCTTTCAGTTCTCTTAAATTTTAAGGAAGTTATGGGCTTTTGACTGTCCTTGATCACAACTTTTGTGACAAGTCAATAGAAAAGCACTAGGAAGCAAGTTGCTAATTTCCGAGTATGAAAATGGCCCTAATACAGAAGATATGAAAGTGAATTAGGTGTCAAATTAAACTTATTTTTATGCTTTATCTGATGGGATAAATTGCAGACTTGATTTTTTAAATCTGAAAATTTTGTAACATTGTTACTGGTAGTCCGGCACCTCTTTAAATCCGGTCAAAATTACGATAACGCCCTTGAAATCCCACCTCTGGAAGTCCCCCCGAAAAGGTGGCGTCTTGGCCAGGTGAGGCGGCCGATCTCGACCTTATCGGGACTTCTGCAGCCGATCGGCGGGTGGAATTTGCCGGGGCTCTGGAACTATGGCACGGCTGGAGCCGGCGATCCGTTCCCACAGCCGACCTCCGAGGCCAACTTTGCGGGGCCAGTATCTCGGCCCCTCGGCGGAACATTCCGGTACCGTTGGACTCCTCACGGAGGCCATGACCACTGTTGATCCAGCAAAAACTGAAAATACGGCAAGGCTCCGGAACCAGGGGTGCCGGAAAATCGGTGGTATATATTTTATATGGTTTATTGGAGAAATTGGAGAAATTAGCTCCATTATAATGCTCTATTCTATCTGCTTCAGACTGCACCTGTGGTCAGGATCGAACCCGAGACTCTGGCGCTGTGGGACAGCAACTCTACCTCTACACCACCGTGCTGCCCGCATGTATCTATTCCTCTTTTTCCCTATGTTATTCAGCGGTCCTTCACGGTTCTCGGGTTAGTTTAGGTCTACCGCTGCACCACTGTTCCTTGAGAGTTAATAAGATTCCAGCTCACCTACATATGTCCATACTATTTTCAGAAACTAAGGGAACAAGAAGAAACCTGAAGAAGCCATGCTAGAGGCAGGAAACATGTTCCCGATGTTGGGGGAGTCCAGAATCAGGGGCCACAGTTTAAGAATAAGGGATAGGCCATTTACAACAGAGATGAGGAAACACTTTTTCACTCAGAGAGTTGTGAATCTGTCGAATTCTCTGCCTCAGGGGGCGGTGGAGGCTGATTCCCTGGATGCATTCAAGAGAGAGTTTGATAGGGCTCTTAAAGATAGCGGAGTCAGAAGATATGGGGAGAAGGCAGGAACGGGGTACTGATCGGGGATGATCAGCCATGATCACATTGAATGGCGGTGCTGGCTCGAAGGGCCAAATGGCCTATTGTCTATTGTCTATTGTCTTCTGCCTGCATGCGATCCATATCCCTCCATTCCCTGCATCTCCATACTTTTGGTTTGGAGATACAGAGCGGAAAGAGGCCCTTCGGCCCACCGAGTCCGTGCTGACCACGATGTCTGTGCCTCAGCACTGTCAAATGCACACTAGGGACAATTTATAATTTTACCGGAGCCACTTAGCCATACAAACCTGTCCGATTTTTCTGGAGCAGCCGGAAAAACCCATGCACGTCAAGGGGAGAACGTACAAACTCCGTACAGACAGACAGCACCCGCAGTCAGGATCGAACCCGGGTCTCTGGCGCTATGGGGCAGCAACTTTACCGCTGCGCCACCGATGTGCCTACGTACAAACACTCTTAAAAGCTACTATAATAAATGCTTCCTCCACCACCCCCCGCAGTGCGTTCCAGGCATCCACCACTCAATGTATTAAAAAACCTTTATCAATGTATTAAAAAAAACGCACATCTCTATAATTATAAAACTCTGATCTTGGAAGTGAGTGTATAATCACATTTTCTCGAAGAAACCACGTACTAACAGTAACATTTTTACATATTCCGGTAGTGATTTATCCCGTGGACTCCGAAATCGTCTTACATGAAAAATTCATGCAATATTTCTCGAGTTATTTTGTTCACAAATGTGAAGAAACTTTGAAAATAAACCGGCTTTTTGGCTGATGACGTCACTTTGGATCTGCTTGCTGCCGTCTTATTCACGCTGCTAGTAACGTAACCTTCCTACCTCTCCCCCCGTCTCTCCCCCCTTCACTCCCCCCTCTCTCTCCCCCCTCTCTTTCTCTCTATCTCTGCCCCACTCTCTCTGTCTCTGCCCCTCTCAATCTGTCTCTGCCCTCTCTCTCTCTCTGCCCTCTCTCCGTCTACCCCCGCTCCCTCTCCCTCTCTATATGTGCCTGCGAGTTGGGGGTTATGTGTGAGTGGATAGGGCGGGGATGGGGTAAAAGGAGCGAATGAATGATATTAATATAATATCAAGGGGGATGGTTAGTGTGTGTGTGTGTGGGGGGGGGGGGGTGCTTAATGCGTGTGTGACACCACAGGCCACTCCCCCCCCCGGCAACCTGTGTTGAGGGACGGGACCCAACGGGTCCCTCGTGGTCTAGTCTCGTTTAAACTTTTCACTGTATCTCGGTTCCCGTGACATTAATGAACTAAACTAAACACCTCACTGTACGGACGGCACAGTGGCAGAGTAGCTGCCTTACAGCGTTTACAGCGCCAGAGACGCGGGTTCGATCCTGACAACGGGTGCTGTCTGTACGGAGTTTGTACGTCCTTCCCGTGACCTGTATCAGTTTTCTCCAAGATCTTCGGTTTCCTCCCACACTCCAAAGACGTGCAGGTTTGTAGGTTAATTGGCTTGGTATAAATGTAAATTGTCCCTAGTGTGTGTAGGATGGTGTTAATGTGTTAATGGGTCGGCGCGGACTCGGTGGGCCGAAGGGCCTATTTCCGCGCTGCATATGTAAACTAAACTAAACTACTTGTGTATATAACGATAAATTTGACGTCTCCATTCAAAAATCAATGGATAAAGCAGCAGCTCCAGAGGAACCTTGTAGTTCTGTGGAATTGCCAGCAGATGGCAGAGATGCAGAAAGAGCAGAAAACCAGGGAGATGCTATCAAAAAGTTACTTGGATGAATGTGTGGAAAGGAACTGCAGATGCTGGTTTATACCAAAAATACACAGAGTTACTCCAGCACTCTCTGGGGTAACTCAGCGGGTCAGGCAGCATTTCTGGAGAAAAAGGATTTTTTTTTCTCGCCCCCAGCTCACTCCAACCCCCTAATTTCAGTCTGAAGAAGGGTCCCGACCCCAAACGTCACCCATTCCTTCTCTCCAGAGATGCTGCCTGACCCGCTGAGTTACTCCAGCATTTTGTGTCTATCTTTGGTAATTTATGTTGCCCCTACCGGAACCTTCCATCGAACCATTGAAGACTGCTTGATGTAATACAGCACAGAAATAGGCCCTTCGGCCCAATTTGCCTGTACTGACCAAGATGCCCCATCCACACCTAGTTTCAACTGCCCACATTTGGCCCATATCCCTCTAAACATTCTTATTGACGCACCTGTCCAAATGTTTAGTTTAGTTTCGAGATAAATGCAGAAACAGGCTCTTCGGCCCACCGAGTACGTGCCGACCAGCGATCACCCCGTACACTAGCACTATCCTACACACACCAGGGACAATTTACAATCTTTACTGAAGCCAATTAACCTACAAACCAACACGTCTTTGGAGTGTGGGAGGAAACCGGAGCACCTGATGAAAACCCACGCAGGTCACGGAGAGAGCGTCCATACTCCACACAGACAGCACCCCTGGTCAGGATTGAACCTGTGTCCATGGCGCTGTGAGGCAGCGACTCTACCGCTGCGCCACCGTGCCACCCCTTGTCTTTGGAATGTCTGTTATACTGTTCTATGTTCCATGTTCCGTGTTCCACAGACGCATGTTAGAGGAGCTGAAGCAGGCAGGAGTAAATGACTAAATATCCTGCAAGACTAGTGGCTGACACAGTGGCGCAGCTCGTAGAGCTGCTGCCTCACAGCGCCGGAGATCCGGGTTCGATCCTGACCTCGGGTGCTGTCTGTGTGGGTGGTGTTTGCACGTTCTCCCCCCTGACAGCGTTTCACCCCAAAGACGTACAGTTTTGTACGATAATCTGCAAATTACCCCTAGAGTGTAGAGAGCGGATGAGAAAGTGGGATAGCGTAGAACCTGTGGTGAATGGGTCGACATGGACTCGGTGGGCCGAAGGGCCTGCTTCCATGCTGTTTCTCTAAACTATATCTATATACTGTGCATTGGCAAACTTGGGATTGTATCTGTACTCTGTGGGTGGCTCGACTAATCATGTATAGTCTTTCTGCTGGCTGGTTAGCACGCAACAAAATGCTTTTCGGTATATCGGTACAATAAACTAAAGTAAACTCTTACAAATTCTGTAAAAAGTAAATGACTGCACAAAGCAAAGCTAGTATATTGGACTATTGGGACGGAGGCTTTATACATTCCCTGGGATATGTGGACACAAGGAACTGCAGGTGTCTGCATGCAAAAAAAGACACAAAGTGCTGGAGTAACTCAGCGGGTCAGGCAGCATCTGTGGAGAACATGGATAGGTGACGTTTCACAGAGTGCTGGAGTAACTCAGCGGGTCAGGCAGCATCTGTGGAGAACATGGATAGGTGACGTTTCACAGAGTGCTGGAGTAACTCAGCGGGTCAGGCAGCATCTGTGGAGAACATGGATAGGTGACGTTTCACAGAGTGCTGGAGTAACTCAGCGGGTCAGGCAGCATCTGTGGAGAACATGGATAGGTGACGTTTCGGGTCGGATCCTTCTTCAGACCTCTGTCTTTTCTCCCCTGAGTCGTAACCTGAGGAGGCACGTGTATCACAACTGGAGAAATAGCACCTCATATTCTGCTTGGGTGGTCCACAGCCCGATGATATAATGTTTGAGCTGTACACTAACAAACAGGGCTGCACGGTGGCGCAGCAGTAGAGTTGCTGCCTCGCAGCTCCAGAGACCCGGGCTCAATCCCGACTATGGGTGCTGTCTGTACGGAGTTTTCTACGTTCTCCCCGTGACCGGCGTGGGTTTTCTCCGGGATCTCCAGTTTACTCCCACACTCCAAAAGACGTGCAGGTTTGTAGGTTAATTGGGTTCAGTAAAAATTGTAAATTGTCCCTAGTGTGTGTAGGCTATGCGGGGATCGCTGGTCGGCACAGACTCGCTGGGCCGAAGGACCTGTTTCCACGCTGTATCTCCAAACTAAACTATCCATGTTCTCCAGAGGTGAGAGGGCCTGAGCATCGGGCCGCCTGTGGCAGCGACTGCGGGTGCTCGGGAGGTCCCGACCACAGGTGAACATCTGGGAAGATCGGCGGGGAGGCTGGCTGGACTATGTGTGCCACTGGTGCCACTGTGGTGCCACTGTGGGGGTATGTTGTGTGTGCACTTCTGTGTTTGTGCTTTTTTTTAATAAATATGTTTATTTATTTATTATTTATTTTTATGTTACTGACTGTAAGGAAAATCCATTTTGTTGTCTCTAAAATGAGATAATGACAATAAATTGAATACAATACAAAAAAAGGTGCTGCATGCCCTGCTGAGTTACTCCAGGACTTAGTGTAAGCCATTTAGTACGGAGATGAGGTTTCACACAGAGAGTGGTGAGTCTGTGGAATTCTCTGCCTCAGAGGGCGGTGGAGGCTGGTTCTCTGGATGCTTTCAGGAGAGAGTTAGATAGGGCTCTTAAAGATAGCAGAGTCAGGGGATATGGGGAGAAGGCAGGAACGGGGTACTGATTGCGGATGATCAGCCATGATCACATTGAATGGCGGTGCAGGCTCGAAGGGTCAAATGGCATACTCCTGCACCTATTGCCTATTGCCTATTGTCCTTTTTGGAGCTGAGAAATGCTGTATATCCAGTTAAGATGATGTCTGACTGGAGTGCATGGCAGATTCAGGAAAGATTCCTGTCCCACAGTGAACTTAGACTCAGATCATGATTTCATTAGTACAGCATTATTTCTCTGATAACATCTCCACAATATTGCTTCTGGTTAATTATAACAAAGGGACTTTGAACGTTCTTCAGATAGGAGAGATTTTGCAAAGGAAACAAAGGCAATCTTCATAACAGCCTGCGTACAAATTATATTGACAGCCAATAAATAAACAGCTGATTAGAACATGAAACAATAAAACCAGTTGAATTAATAAAGTAAAAAACAAGTTCGGAAGTTTCAAAGTAGTTTAGTTTATTACTGTGTCGGGAGGAACTGCAGATGCTGGTTCATTTACTGTGGTTGGATGTTGTCACATGTACCAGGGTACAGTGAACTGCTCTTTGTTGCGTGCTGTTCAGTCAGTCAAAAATCTATACATGATTACAATCAGGCCGTCCACAGTGTACAGATACTGGATAAAGGCCCTGTCCCACTTTCCTGAGTTACGCACGAACTCTCCCGAGTTTTCCCTTGATTCGAACTTGGGGAATTTCGGGGAATGTCGGTAGCGAGCTCGTAGGAGCCCGTAGGAGTCCGTAGATGTTTCGTAGCGGCTCGTAATGTCAGCCCTAGGAACTCGGGGCATCAGGTAAGTCAGGACGTTTTTTTCAACATGTTGAAAAATGTCCACGAGCTAAAAAAATAGCCCCGTGTACCTACGAACGGCTGTTACCGTAATTCCCTGAGTTTGAATCAAGGGGGAAACTTGGGAGAGTTTGTGAGTAACTCGGGAAAGCGGGACAGAGCCTTAAGGGGAATAATGTTTAGTGCAAGATAAAGTTCGGCGGAGTCGGATTGAAGATAGTCCGAGGCTATTCAATGAGGTAGATGGGAGGTCAGGACCGCTCTCTAGTTGGTGATAGGATGGTTCAGTTGCCTGATAACAGCTGGGAAGAAACTGTCCCTGAATCTGGAGATAGATAAAAATGCTGGAGAAACTCAGTGGGTGAGGCAGCATCTATGGAGCGAAGGAATAGGTGACGTTTCGGGTCGAGACCCTTCTTCAGACTGAGGTGTGCGTTTTCACACGTCGGTAACTCTTGCTGGATGGGAGAGGGTGGGGGGGGGGGGGGTTGGGGGAAGAGACAAGTTCAGTTCCCTGCATGTTTATGGTTATAGAGGAAAGTCTGCCTCTGGACCATACATGTGGTAAGGCTTGTGCAAGTAAGAACTGCAGAAGCTGGTTTAAATCAATGGTGGACACAAACTGCTGGAGTAACTCAGCGGGACAAGCAGCATCCCTGGAGAGAAGGAATGGGTGACGTTTCGGGTCGAGACTCTTCTTCAGAGATTTGTCTGCTGCTCTGTGCATAGATGCAATGGGATTGTCCTAACTTATAAGAGCAAAATCAGGACATTCGACCCATCAAGTCTACGCCATTCAAACATGGCTGATCTATCTTTCTCTCTCAACCCCATTCTCCTGCCTTCTCCCCATAACTCCTGACACCCGTACTAACCAGCATGGGTTTTCTCCGGGTGCTCCGGTTTCCTCCCACACTCCAAAGACCTACAGACGTAAAGACATAAAGGTTAATCGACGGTATAAAATGTACAAATAGTCCCTAGTGCGTGCAGGATAGTTTTAAAGTGCGGGGATCGCTGGTCGGCGCGGACACGGTGGGCTGAAGAGCTGGTTTACATAGTGCTAGAGTACCTCAGTGGGTCAGGCAGCATCTCTAAAAGTTCCAGACACGAAACGTCACCTATCCATGTCCTCCACAGATGCTGCCTGACCCGCTGAGTTACTCCAGCACTCTGTAAAACGTCACCTATCCATGTTCTCCACAGATGCTGCCTGACCCGCTGAGTTACTCCAGCACTCTGTGAAACGTCACCTATCCATGTTCTCCACAGATGCTGCCTGACCCGCTGAGTTACTCCAGCACTCTGTGAAACGTCACCTATCCACGTTCTCCACAGATGCTGCCTGACCCGCTGAGTTACTCCAGTACTTTGTCCTCTTTTTTTTGTAAGAGCCACTTTCCATGCTCTTTCTATAAACTGAACTAAACTAAACAAGGAACTGCAGATGCTAGTTTACAAAAAATATATATATAAAGTGCAGGAGTACCTCAGCAGGCCACTCCAGCTCTTTGAGCTTGTGTATAACGTGACTTGAGTGGACAGCATGCAGAGCAAGCTATTCACTGTTCCTCTGTGCACATGACAATAATGGCAAAATGCAACAAGCTGCAAAAAGAAAAAAGATTTCAAAAAAATACAAGAAATTTGTAAAAGTCAATCTGCATTAATTTGATTTTTGATCGGACTTTACTGGACTTTATCTTGCACTAAACGATATTCCCATTATCATGTCAGAAGGTCAGAAGGTCATAAGAGATAGTAGAATTAGGCCATTCGGCCCATCAAGTCATTCAATCATGGCTGATCTATCATCTCTCCTCCTAACCACATTCTCCTGCCTTCTCCCCATAACATCTGACACCCGTACTAATCAAGAATCTATCCACACTGCCCTCCATAATGTTTGGGACAAAGACCCATCATTTATTTATTTGCCTCTGTACTCCACAATTTTGAGATTTATAATAGAAAAAATCACATGCGGTTAAAGTGCACATTGTCAGATTTTAATAAAGGCCATTTTTATACATTTTGGTTTCATCATGTAGAAATTACAGCAGTGTTTATACATAGTCCCCCCATTTCAAGGCACCATCACGTTTGGACACAACAATGTCGTGTAAATGAAAGTAGTCATGTTTAGTATTTTGTTGCATATCCTTTGCATGCACTGACTGCTTGAAGTCTGCGATTCATGGACATCACCAGTTGCTGGGTGTCTTCCCTGGTGATGCTCTGCCAGGCCTGTATTGCAGCCATCTTTAGCTTATGCTTGTTTTGGGGGCTAGTCCCCTTCAGTTTTCTCTTCAGCATATAAAAGTCATGCTCAATTGGGTACAGATCGGGTGATTGACTTGGCCACTCAAGAATTGACCATTTTTTAGCTTTGAAAAACTCCTTTGTTGCTTTAGCAGTATGTTTGGGATCATTGTCTTGCTGTCGAATGAACCGCCGGCCAATGAGTTTTGAGGCATTTGTTTGAACTTGAGCAGATAGGATGTGTCTATACACTTCAGAATTCATTATGCTACTACCATCAGCAGTTGTATCATCAATCAAGATAAGTGAACCAGTACCTTCAGCAGCCATACATGCCCAGGCCATAACACCCCCACCACCGTGTTTCACAGATGAAGTGGCATGCTTTGAATCTTGGGCAGTTCCTTCTCTCCTCTATACTCTGGTCTTGGGCGGTGGAGGCAGGTTCTCTGGATGCTTCCAGATAGCGGAGTCAGGGGATATGCGGAGAAGGCAGGAACGGGGTACTGACTGGGGATGATCAGCCATGATCACATTGAATGGCGATGCTGGTTGGAAGGGCCGAATGGCCTCCTCCTGCACCTATTGTCTATTGATACAGGTGCATGTGGTTGGATTTAATGGGCAGATAGATAGGATTGTAACCATGTATTGTCTTTCCGCTGATTGGTTGGCACACAACTAAAGCTTTTCACTGTACAAGTTCACAAGTTATAGGAGTAGAATTAGGCCATTCAGCCCATCGAGTCCACTACACCATTCAGTCATCGCTGATCTCTGCCTCCTAATCCCATTTTCCTGCCTTCTCCCCATAACCATGACACCCGTTCTAATCAAGAATTTGTCTATCTCTGCTTTAAAAATACCCACTGACTTGACCTCCACAGCCCTCTGTGGCGATGAGTTCCACAGATTCACCACCCTCTGACTAGATTCAAAATTCAAGAGAGTTTATTGTCGTGTGTCCCTGATAGGACAATGACATTCTTGCTTTGCTTCAGCACAACAGAACATAGTAGGCATTGACTACAGAACAGATCAGTGTGTCAATATGCCATTATAACTAAAGAAGTTCCTCCTCACCTCCTTTCTAAAAGAGCGCCCTTAAATTCTGAAGCTATGGCCTCTGCTCCGAGACTCTCCCACCAGTGGAAACATCCTCTCCACATCCAATCTCCCCAAGCCTTTCACTATTCTGTAAGTTTCAATGAGGTCCCCCCTCAACCTTCTAAACTCCAGCGAGTACAGGCCCAGTGCCGACAAACGCTCATCATATGCTGAGCCACTCATTCCTGGGATCATTGATGCAAACCTCCTCTGGACCCTCTCCAGAGCCACCACATACTTCCTCAGATACAGTATGGGGCCCAGATTTGCTCACAATACACGTAGGACACGTGACAAGAAACTAAACTGAACCAAAATCTAGAGGTTAAAAGCAGACAAAAGGGTGTCTGATAGAGAAACATAGACACATAGACAATAGGTGTAGGAGGAGGCCATTTGGCCCTTCGAGTCAGCACTGCCATTCATTGTGATCATCGGTGATCATCCACAATCAGTAACCTGTGCCTGACTTCTCTCCTATGGAGGGAAGAGGGGGGAAACTTAAATGGGGTGTTGTGTTAGGGGGTGGAAAGAGGGGCAGGAGAGTGGGAGAAATGGGCGTTTGCGCCAAGGTGCGGGAGGAGAGGCAGGGGGAACGAGAAGAGAGGGGGTTGCTTCAGGTAAACATAGGTCTTGTGATCTATGTCTAGCTGACCATTTAACATTTTGTAAAAACAGGTCAAACGGTGAGCTTCACGTCTGTCTTGGAGAGGGTTCCACCCCGCCCAGAGAATTCAGAAGTTTGGTGACACTCGCTTCTCTCTCATAGGTGTTAGTAACAAATCGAGCGGCCTGTCTTTGGACACGTTCGATGGATGAAATGTTTTTATAGAAACATAGAAAAATAGGTGCAGGAGTAGGCCATTCGGCCCTCGAGCCTGCACCGCCTTTCAATATGATCATGGCTGATCATCCAACTCAGTATCCCGTACCTGCCTTCTCTCCATACCCCCTGATCCCTTTAGCCACAAGGGCCACATCTAACTCCCTCTTAAATATAGCCAATAAAACTGGGCTCAGCTACCTTCTGTGGCAGAGACTTCCACAGATTCACCACTCTCTGTGTGAAAAATGTTTTTCTCATCTCGGTCCTAAAAGACTTCCCCCTTATCCTTAAACTGTGACCCCTTGTTCTGGACTTCCCTAACATCGGGAACAATCTTCCTGCATCTAGCCTGTCCAACCCCTTAAGAATTTTGTAAGTTTCTATAAGATCCCCCTTCAATCTTCTAAATTCTAGCGAGTACAAGCCGAGTCTATCCAGTCTTTCTTCATATGGAAGTCCTGACATCCCAGGAATCAGTCTGGTGAACCTTCTCTGCACTCCCTCTATGGCAATAATGTCTTTCCTCGGATTAGGAGACCAAAACTGTACGCAATACTCCAGGTGTGGCCTCACCAAGACCCTGTACAACTGCAGTAGAACCTCCCTGTTCCTATACTCAAATCCTTTTGCTATGAATGCTAACCATTCGCTTTCTTCACTGCCTGCTGCACCTGCATGCCTACTTTCAATGACTGGTGTACCATGACACCCAGGTCTCGTTGCATCTCCCCTTTTCCTAATCTGCCACCATTCAGATAATAGTCTACTTTCCTGTTTTTGCCACCAAAGTGGATAACCTCACATTTATCCACATTATACTGCATCTGCCATGCATTTGCCCACTCACCCAGCCTATCCAAGTCACCTTGCAGCCTCCTAGCATAAAGACAGATCCGGTGTACTGACTAAACGAAACATAGTGTACGAAGGAACTGCAGATACTGGTTTACATCGAAGAAAGACACAAAATGCTGGAGTAACTCAGCGGGACAGGCAGCATCTCTGGACAGGGGTCTGAGTCTGAAGAAGGGTGTTTAAGAAAGAACTGCAGATGCTGGAAAAATCGAAGATGGACAAAAATACTAGAGAAACTCAGCGGGTGAGGCAGCATCTAAGGAGCGAAGGAAATAGGCGACGTTTCAGGTCGAGACTCTTCTTCAGACAGGGGTCTCAGTCTGAAGAAGGATCTCGACCCAAAACGTCATCCATTCTTTCTCTCCAGAGCTGCTGCCTGGCCAGCTGAGTTACTCCAGTATTTTGTGTCTATCTTCAGTGTAAACCAACATCTGCAGTTGCTTCCCACACCGAGTATTCTACGGATATGTGTTCTACACATGATTCCAGTATCTGTCGTTGGGCCGAATGGCCTGTTTCCCTGCCCTCTGGCTCTATGTCTGCACCAACACCCATGTTATTGAGAAATGGGTGGAAAGCAGGGTGTCATATAGGGGGGAGGTAGACATCAAATGCTGGAGTAACTCAGCGGGTCAGGCAGCATCTCTGGAGAGAAGGAATGGGTCACATTTCGGGTCGAGACCTTTCTTCAGACTGAATCAGGGGAGAGGGAGATACAGAGATAAGGAAGTGTAAAGTGTGAAAACGAGACAAATAGGATGTAGGTCAAAGATCATTGTTCATAAGGTCATGTGAAAGGAGTAGAATAAGGCCATTCGGCCCAACAAGTCTACTCCACCATTCGATGAGGGCTGATCTATCTCTCCCTCCTAACCCCAGTCACCTGCCTTCTCCCCAAAACCTCTGACACCCGTACTATTCAAGAATCTATCTATCCCTGGCTTAAAAATATCCACTGACTTGGCCTCCACAGCCGTCTGTGGCAAACAATTCCGCAGATTCACCACCCTCTGACTAAAGTAATTTCTCCTCATCTCCTTCCTAAAAGAACGTCCTTTAATTATTAGGCTATGGCCCCTAGTCATAGACTCTCCCACCAGTGGAAACATCCTCTCAACATCCAGTCTGAAGAAGGGTCTCGACCTGAAACGTCGCCTATCTCCTTCGCTCCTTAGATGCTGCTGCACCCGCTGAGTTTCTCCAGCTTTTTTGTGTACCCCTCGTTCTCCAGCATCTGCAGTTCCTTCTTTAACATTCTCAACATCCACTCTGTCCAAGCCTTTCACTATTCTGTAAGTTTCAATGGGGATGGGGTGACCCCCCCTCTCCTCCTCCTCCCTCACCTTCATTCGTTGCTAGCCAGGTGGGAGAAGGTAAGGACAAAGCAAACATGGATATGTGGGAATGTGCATCAGTGTACATGCAGGTTAGATTGTACATTCATCTGCCACAGGAGGGCAGTGGTCGATTCATCTGCCCTCGACTCCCCCTCTTTATCCCTCCCTCCCTCCCCTGGCAGTTAACGAGGCAGGTTTGTGTCGGGGAGAGCGGATCCCAGGGCAGCTCAGGCCGGAG